>VWYE01017383.1:1410862-1521330 GCA_013398995.1 Alaudala cheleensis
GGGGGCAAGGACTCCTCTTACCTCCGCAGCGGAGCCAAAAAGAGAACCTCCCCGGAAATCCCTGGAGTTTTAACCCCTTGTATTATCAGAAGGCGTGGTCTGACCTTTCTTTAACTACTTCCTTTGGGGCATTTCCTTCTAAACCACGACAGGACTGTTCCTGTCCTTGTAGAGAGTTACCATAACCAGAAGAAACTTCTCTCTCTAGAGAGATTGATAAAAGATTATTCTATAAGGAGTACAGACCTTAAGTTCTGAGTTCTTGCCTTTATAAATGTCTGTAAGGAGGAAAAGAAGCTGGTGGGAGAGGGGGACGTGTTTTGGAAATTTCATTTTGATTCTTTGTTTGTTTTTTTTCCCCCTCCTTGTTTCCTTTTAGTGTGTGTGAATAAACTGTCTTTATATCTTTTAAGTTTGAGCCTGCTTTGCTTTTCTCTTAATCCTATCTCACAGTAGAAAAACCTAATAAAACCACCACACCCTCACCAGCGAACCCACTCCCTTTTAATCACACTTATCTTTATTGGCTATAGCTGTGACTCATCAGGGATGAGGCTGCATTTTGTAATTAACACATTTGTTACTTATCAAGGATGAAGTCACCTGTATTCCCTTCTCCTACACTTATGCTTTTGAGAAAAGGCTTCCTGCTCTTGCATGTAGAAAGATGTCATCAATGATTCCTTCCATGAAGAGCATAAAAATGTGAGGATACACCTGAAACTAAGGAGGAAGGTCAAGGACCTGAGTGGAGTAGTGCAAAGCTGAAAGAGACCTAACCATCACTTCAGCTGGTGTAACCATGACTTCCTGATTTATATAGCCTTGGATCTCCACCAGCTACTTCTTCCTGAGTGCCATCCTTATATACATCCTTTCTTTGGATATTCTGGTATCAATTAGGTTTTCATAATTCAACAGCATAAGGTGTACATTGTGATCTACAGTTAAATACTCTGTGAAACTGGAACTGGGCTGGTTATGCAAGGATAAAACAAAAGATCTAAGGATGTAGAAAAAGTTTGGCTCATAAGTGTCATCATAAAATCAAAGGGACAGACAGGCCTTACAAGATTTTGTATCTCACTGAGAAAAATGGGGATGTGACAAAATCTCAGTGCCTGCACAGTAACTTAAAGATACCTAGTCTAACTAAATTACCCTCATTTTGAACTGGTCACATTTTAGCCATAAAGTTCACTATAAGTTAATTTACCTTCCGAAGATTATCCTGTGGAGTTGCTGATGGTTTTTTTGCAGAAGTACTAAGCTTTAAGCAGAAAGGTAACAACAAATACATTGGTAACAGTCATTCTAGACATCAGGATTATCATGGAGTTTGCTCATCGATTAAAAACAAAACAAACCAAAAAAACCCAACATCAGACAAACAAACAAACAAAAAAAAGGCAGAGCTGATCAGGGAGCTCGAGTAGTGAAGAGATACTGTAGTCTGTTCAATCAACTTGGATAAGTCTTCATTTCTTTTGTTATATAAAAGTTGTTGATCAATAACTTTTCCCTCTCTATTTGGTCAACGATGTTAATGTCTTTTATGTTAAAGTCTTCTAAATAGTTAAATAAATTATTAGCAACTATATCAAATCATCTTTACAGAGGAAAGCAGAAGAGAAGAGATGGAAAAAATAAACATTTGGAGTTGTACAGAGCATGAAGTTGTACTAAGCCATAGACAAGTCCCAGGAGCTTTACAGCATTGTGGAAAACTAGAGCCAGCCAGCAAAAATATTTGAACAGGAGAAAAAAGTGGTTAAATGACCAGGAGAGAAAAATATTCAGGGTAACACAGTAAAGTCAAGCATTATAGTAATGAGACCCATGTTTTACTGTAAAATGTGATCTCTATTTCTAATCTTATAACATTTTACTATAAAAAACAACTCACTTGGGTGGTGTCCCTGGTTGCCTTTCTATCCCTTTTGCTTCTTCCTCCCTATCAGCTTATGTCCAATCAGCCAATGTCCCTCTTGTGCTTTCTGTGGTATGATTTTATTTGCAGGGTGGATCACGCTCTTCTGCTACTGCTGCTCACAACCCAGGTTGTGCAGCCAATCTGGCAACACCAGTATAAAAAAAAGACAGAACATATTAAAGGTTAAAATTCTTTTTACCTCTAGTTCTAAAGCCTCCTTTCCAGTCAGAGGTTGAACTAAGATCTTGATTTGGGACTGTGTTTTGCTTTCATGGATGGGTGAATGCTGTTTTGATGGAGCAAAATACAGCAACAGTGGTCTAGGAATCTCCCTTCCTAAGGGCCCTTCTAGCAGTTTAGGAATTAAAGAAATGGGACAGTGATTGGGACTATGTGGAAGAATCCATATTTTCATAGTTTCATAATTCTAAGTGAATATCACAACAGGGTAATCAACACTAAGATATTCTGTAGAAAGAAAAAAATGCACAGAAGTGAAATTTCAGTAATTTAATGTAGTTTAGCAGACTGCACTTCACTAAATCCGGGCAGTGTTATATCATAGGATGCATACAGAAAGGCTATTTGAAAGGCCAGTCTTCACTCTAAGTTGTAAAAATCAGAGACAAAACAAAGATAAGGGTGCTTGAATTGAGAAGTCTCATATGCATTTGATTTGGCATTTTTAGTGTTCATTAAATGCCACTGGCTGAATTGTAATTGGTGCTGTGGACTTTTTTTAAATGTCTGAAACTATGTAATGATATAACTTCCAAGAAAGACATGACAGCTGAAAACAGCCACTCTCCAGCAAATCCTGTTGAAGTGCAGAGTAGAAAAGAAAGAGCATAATTATATTTCTGTGCTGAGATAGTGCACACTCCTCTCACACAGAGAAGTACTTCTGATGCCTTTAGTTTTAGCTTTTATGTTTTCCAGATTCCATGCTGTTTCAGGTGTAGTTTTAAGCTTCATATTAAGTGCTAGTAGGTAGTAGGTAGACAAAACAAATCCTTTCCTGCCAAAAACCAAGGACAACTTTCTGGCCCAAAAGCATCAACAATGATGGACTGAAGAGAAAAACAAGAAGGATGAGACTTCACAGCTTGGAGTTGTAATTGGACAGTTAAACCCAATATGCAAATAGACCCAAGGGGACAGGGGGTGTTGCCAGGGTTTTCGGGGTTAGAGTGGGGGTTTTTGGTGGAGCCGTCGGGGCTGGTTTGGATGTCCCGGGGTATCCTGGGGGGCCTTTAATTAAATATTTGTTTTGTTCTCTAGGTCTGTCCAGTCTCTGTTTCAGGTCAGCCATCCCAAGCCAACACTTCCTCAGGCATTTCTGTATAACCACACATTATTTTACAACATCGCAAGTGAATCATGTAGCAATGGCACTTCTAGGAACTAAAAGCATATTTTAGAAACTTCCCACTAGTGTTTACAATCTGTGAATAGATGAGGACCTTGTGAGTGAAAAGACGCTTAAAAGGAATGTAAAAGTGTTGCTTTCACAAGGACAGAATTGCCATAGGCTTGCTCTGGGTTAAGGACATGTTTAAATGCTAATCTGTATAGAATTGTCTGAACTATTTCTCCCTGCAAATCACTCTGTAGAGATGCTTGATGTAAGGATTTGCACATTTAAGAAGAAGAGCCAAGTACCTTTAAGTGAGAGATTGTAAATTTAAATTTCCCCTTCAGCATGGAAGACAAGGCTCCTCTATTTAAAGTTTGCTATTTATGCAACTGCGTATTATTTAATTCTGGATTTAGTCTTATCCTAAATAATTTGCACGAAAACTGTAATGCAGTGGTTTTCACACGGATATTCGCCTTATTTCTCTATAATCTTCAATGAATGTACATTAACACGAACAGATTTTGGGACAGCTTTGCTTTTTTTCTCCTGCAGAGTGTGCGTATTGATGTGCCAAACAGACATGGAGAAGCGAATTCCTGCTGGAATTTCTCAAACACCACCTGTTCCCCTCATAACTCAGTTCTAAGTAACTACAGTTTTCCAACAGAAATCAGATGAAAGAAAGAGAAATGGTAAAATTTCAAGCTTGTCAATAAACCCTGTTAATAGACCTCAGAATTTATCCCTAAGGCCTAAATGTGCAGGCAACTACATGGTACAGAGGAACTGAAAAGGCTTGAAGTGTCCTAAATAAGTATATATTTATCCTCACTTGTATTGCATAACTCTCTTCTAAGCAGTCTACTTTATTCCCTGAAGGATTTAGCAATCTCTTTCCTTCAAATGCATTTCCTCTTCATTGTAAAGATTTGATTAATTGGTCAGGAAACAGAACACTGCAAGGAGACAGGCAGTTGCTCATACAGTTTTGACTATTAGTAATTAGCATAAGAAACATGTGGCTATGAAAACCTGTCCAGAAACCATTCCCCACAATCACAGGTTGGCCAGTCCAAAAACTGGACAGAAGATGGCAACTAACAATGATTACCAGTGCTTAAGTGCCAACAGAGCCCCCCTAACAGCTGCAATTCCTGATACTGCAAACCCAACAGCCACAACACAAGCACTTTCACACCCACGGATGGCAGTGATAGATTTTAAAAATATGTTCTTTATGATCCCCTTGCAAGATTAAGATAAAAAGAAATTTGCTTTGCCTTGTGAAGGTATACAATATACAATTACCAGACTCCCACAGGGATACCCCTATGACTGCTCATGCTGGGCTTGCTGAATTTTTGCAGACAGTCTTACTCCCTCAAAATGTGAAATTTTATCAATATGATAAATATTGATTAACAGGTTAAATAATTCAAGAAGATTCCCCTGAACAGGCTGGGGGAGCAGTGACAACAGTGTGGCAAACACCCCATAAAACAGAAGTTGAGATCTCACCTGAACAATCAATTACCACGACATAATGGTTTGGGATACTTGATGTATATCAGACCACATGGTGATTCCTCCAGGTACCTTAAGAAAAATTTAACAGCTGCAGATGACCCCATGTAGGAAAGAATTACTACAGTTAATGTGAACTTTAAGATACTGGAGAAAACTTGTGCCTAGATATTCTATCATTGCTTACCTGCTGTACTCACTTGTACAAAATGGAAAACCATGGAAATGAAACCCAGAACATGAAGAGGCAGTCAGAAACCTAACAGAGGAATTAGAAACGTATCATTCTTTGGGACCAGTATATACAACCCTAAAGTGTAGCAGTATGGGGCTTTGTTGAACATGCTACTGCACTGTTGAGCATAAACACATAACTGGCCCTGATGGACCAAAGACATCTTTATTACTCATCAGGACTGCACTTGAAGAGACAGAACAGAGATATACTGAGGGACTTGTGTCTTTGGTTTAAATAAGTTGAGCCACTAAAGAGTAACCTTACCAGAAAGCTCTGCCAAGACTTGAACTCTTTTCCATTTCCAGAAACAATTCTGATACTGATACCAGCACACCTCCACTGGAGATCTCATTATTTATTTAATAAGTAAACCATTAATCAAAATGCCCTTTAAGCTTTTTGGCTCACAAAGGTAAGAGGCAGATACCTTCTGAACTCTTGACTCATAAATATGTATGGCACATTTGTACAGTCATACATACATAACAAACACAACAAAATTTGTGATATTAGCTCTACTAACTTACAGTAACTCACCTCTAATAAAAATGAGAAACTTTCTCAAGCAATCTATCAAAAGTACTTAAAAAGTTTTCTTCTTGTTCCTGGCAACATTAAAAAATACAAAATCCAGTAAGTAATGCACAGCATTTTGTCTGTTGCGAGCTGGCCACTTCCAGTAATTTGCTCCTATTTACAGGACTTCCAGTAACCTTTCTGATGTGTGGTGGAAGTGGAGGTGACATCTGCTTTTGGAGGCCTTAATCACAGCTCAGGTAGTATGTATGAACTTTTAAATGCAATTAAAAATTGCAAAAAAATTGGGGATTTATTTTAATCTAATTATATACAGGGTATTTCATTGGATATAAGTCACAAAATGTCGTGTGTCCATGGGTAACTACACATCTATTATTCTTCAATGATTTACCTGCCATGAAAAAGATAAGTTCATACAGAAAAGGTGAGAAGTAAAAGCTATAAAGTCTAAATGAAAACTTTGTGAGGCATAAAAAAAGATCCTTTCTCAATCATTGAGCCTGACTCGTGAAGGTTGACTTTTATATGATGGATGAATGTGGACCACTACCCTTTACTTTAGTATACCCATGTCAGACGACCTCATACAGAGCAGTTTTCTTGACTAGTCCATCTTACTGAGACAGATGTCTCCCCTTCTGGTTAGCAACCTATATTTTGGTGCCAAACTGCAAATTCTAATCCCAGTATCTGAAGTAAGGGGTTGCCTGGTGACTGAAGTGTGAAATGAAGTGCCACAAACATCTAATCTTAGTAAATATTTTTCTTTCATTGATTTTTTTATTTGCTTGTTTATTTACTGGATTTGGAGTTGGGTGAAAAAATTAAGGTCAATCGTTTTGAGTACTGAAACTTCAGAAAAAAAATCAATTAGTTGTAATCCAACATCCATAAAATTACATTTTCCTTTTTCATTATGGAAAACTGGAAATTATTATTTTGGAGAAGAATTTTGATCAGGAAGATTGAGCTGGTTCTGTTAATCTAAGTGCATTGGGTCTAATCCATAGCTCAGTCTGTCATCATCGTGTGGAATGAATGTGTTGCATCCTCTTTATAAGGGTTTTTCTCTGTGACTCTGAACACCCTCAATTTATAAAAATAATTCAGCAATTTTTAGCAGCTAGATTCCAACAAAATATAACTACAGGGGAAAAAACGGGATTTCAAGGACTGAGACAAATACTTTGCTGAACTCAAAGGTGTTATTATACTGAATGCTGGGGGGTTTTTAACATGTAGGGGCACCCTCCCTCTCACTAGGTCTGGATTATGGAATCAGTATAGGACCAAATGAAAGCTTACCTTTAAGTCTGCAGGTGCTGCGTGTGGCCACAGACTTTACAGCTGGTATATTTCAGAAAAAAACCTAAAGCCTGTTGGCATGAAGCTGAGTTCCTATGGGTTTATCTCATCCTTATATCAAAGCTTTGACTTACTTTCAAAAATATAGATGCAACAGTTTTTTCCCCTTAAAAATTACCTTTTGAATGTGTACAGCATTTAAAATAAAGGATGAATGTAGATACGTTAAAAAGAAAAAATCTTGTTTCTATTGATAACCTATTTTCTGCTCTAATATCTCTAAGAGCACCATTGGACTGTTGAAGTGGACTAGGTGACAACCTGGAAATTTCACTTATATAATGAGTCCAGCAGAAAAAGTTGCTGAGCATTACTGGAAAAATATTTCTCATTTTTGGAAATGGTTGGTTTTATCTCAAATACTCTTAAGGAGCAATCTGTTAGAAACATCACTAGTTACTGAACTGTATTTCTATTTAATAACATTCCTGCAAAAGTGCAAAAAGAAGGTCAAATACACAGAAACTACAGGTCACTGCAATTTTTGTGAGATCAGTGCACAAAAGGTACAGCAATTAAGAAAAGAAAGGACAAAGCTGAAAATCTGGAGCTGACAGGAAAAATAGGCATTTTTGAAATTTCAAATATTGCTTCCTGTCATGGATTGAAGCAAAGACAATAGCTCACTTTTTCTTTGAATTGTAGAATCAGATAGATTGATGAAGGTCAGACACAACGTATATTTGTGTATGAGTGTGCACATACACATGAACTGCATTATTTTCTGCTGATTTCAACAGGACCATGTGACCTCTGCAACAAAGGCCATGCAGACAACACAAGGAAGAATGGCAATATGAAAAGGCAGAGCTACTGGCACAGGAAACAGGATACTTTAGGGCCAGGAGGGTGGCCTCAAATGCTGTCTATAGCCAGTGGAGGTACATGTCCTTGTGAGAGCTTCTTGGAGTAGGAACCTGACCAGATCCATAACTCCACAAAGCACTCCTGATCCACTCTCCTGTTTCAGAGGGACATTTTTTTTTTTTAAATTCTATGTTAAACAGGAATTATTTGATGAGAGAAAATTTTGAGAAAATTCCTCACCTCTCTGAACACTATGGTAATACTAAAACATACCCTGGCAAAAGCCCTTAGAGTGTGTATAACAGAATTGGTAAAACAAGCTGGTTTGACACAAAACTGCATTACAAGGATTTCAAGATAAAGCATGTTATTTCATATGAGGTTGCTATTGCTAATTTATCTACCAAAACCCATTGGAGGCATTTTGATGATTATCAACTGAGGAAGAACCCAGGTATGCCAAACAAGGTAAACAAGTTCTATGCTCAAACTAAAAGAATGGTATAACTGGGAAAGGCGAGACATGAGACATGGAGTAAAATAATAAAAAAAACAACAATAAGCCATCACAATAGCAACGATATGTCATCATGAAGATATTTACTACATGAAGTCAAAGATTTTCCAGAGATCCAGTCTTAAAGGAGTTTTGAAAATGAAGTATTGAATTTTTCACTATTATCTGATATACAACATTTATTGTTTTTGGAAGAATTAAGCAAGAAGGTCATTCCTATGACACAAACAGTGAACCAATAAAGCAAGATATTTTCAAGGAGCAAGAGTGCTTGATAAAAATCTAAGTCTTTACCAAATAGAAAAGGAAACATCAGCAGCCACAGTGAAATTCCAAACGTTCACTGTGTCCTGTAAAACAAAATGTTCTTGCTTCAAGCCTAAGGGAAGAAAAGATATATCCTCTTGAAAACTATGCCTATGCATTGTGGTGTTTCCAGGAAGTGATACAGCTTGAAGAGTAACAGGCTTAACACTTATCCATCATTTTCTTAAAAGAGAATGTTTCCTTTTTTTTATATATTTTATTTTCAGCTTACCATTTTTTACCTCTTTATTTTGGTTCTTCACATTCAGTCATTTCTTATTCTTCCTTTTTCTGTTTTTTGTTCAATTTGTTTCTCTTTAGAATATGTTGTACAAAGCACAGACATTACTAATTTCATAAACTGCACATATTGAATTGTCTGATACAGGCTGAAATGAGAATACTGCACAAATCCTGTGAAACTTTTTTGTAAACTCTAGAAAAGTCCTGTATAGTTTTGGTTTTGCTTCATTTTTTTAAGGAAGGGGGAATTCAACTAAGCTTCATGTATGCATGTATGTTTGCACATGCTTATTATATATAGTCATTTAAACCTAAAATATGTTTTATTGTATGGTTTGACAGGCTGCTGATTTCTCACATTGTGCAGAAAATCTAGTAATCCATCAATTAGAAATGGAACAAATCAAACTTAACTTTATTTAAAAAAACACAGGCAACAAAATGCCAAGTTCTTTGTTTTCTAAATTGAAGTTCAAGCCATAAATAATTTTGTGAGTATTTAAATAAATCAATTTTTGTACTATTCTGGTGATGGGTGTTTTTCTTTTGTTCATTTAAGAAAAAGCCTTGCTCATCAACAAAATAAAACAAGCTAAATACTGTTTAAAAGCCCAGGAGATGACATTTTTTCCAAGTCTCTTAATTATCCAGACATACTTGCAGCCATGAATGTGGTTCTTAAGCCAAACAAAAGTCTAGAATCAAAATAGCATGAGAACTGTACAGTCTCTCAAAGTATTAGTTGATGGTCTTTTCAAGTTTATACTTTGTGAAGATTAGGACCATATTGCCTGATTTATGGCCAATTTTTATGTCTTGTTTTGCAGGTAGCAAGAGTTGTTATTTAACTATTCAGTTTCTCACACCACTAAAGGAAACTAGGAACTTGTTTCACACAAAAAGGAAAATCTTTGCCAGTCTCTGCCTGTCTGGTTATGAAGTTATTCAATATGCCTTAAATGCACTTTAGAAATAAAAGAGTAATGAATGAAGAAAAATGACAGATAAGGTGGTGAGTTTCCTTCCTTGCAGCAATTTTAATATCTGATCAACATAAGATAAGGCCTTAAAATTGCCTCCAGCAATTTTTATTGATATTTGAATCAAATCACCAAAGCTTCAATGTTTACTTGAAATTTCTTGTGATGAACCTGTGTATATGTGTAGGCAAAGGGATAAAATTTAATAAAATGTGATCTAAATATTATACAGATTAGTTTTTTATACTCTAAAATACACAGCTGAAATTTAGTGACAACAATGTAAGGTGTATTTACATTAATAGAGTCACTCCTTCAAACCCTGTTGTTTAAATTAGGGCGATTCTCCACAGGATTCTCTTTTTTCATAATATAGTAGGTAGCCAACACAACTAGCTAGCTTTTAGATCAATATGTTTAGTAATATCAAAGAGAAAATTCTAATGGAAGTCAGTAAGGGTCTCTCAATAGAAAAGAATGTAGGTTTTGAGAGGATAGATAGATAGATAGATAGATAGATAGATAGATAGATAGATAGATAGATAGATAGATAGATTTATGAAAATTAAGTATTCTTCCTTCTCTAAAACTGTCAGGAGCTTAGATGAGAGGATTAGTCCCCTGAGAATCTGCTTGAATCTGTAGGTGCTCCAGTCTGATCAATGTAACTCACCACTTTGTATGACACGACATGAGCCCCTGATGGCATAAAATTCTGAAAAAATACCCCTCACCTTCCATGGAAAAAAAGAGCCTATTTAAAATAAATTAAACATGGGCTGAGCAGTCTGTCAAGAGACAACATCCCTAATTGGCAGCTGCTATTACAGCAGAGGTTGATTAGAGATGAGATAGTAGTAATTCTCCACAGAAAGGAACTGTCTGATATTATTAAAAATTACCTGCTTGTCACAGATGTTCACTCTGCTTATTTTTAGCATCAGTTTGAGTTTGAAATACTGGAATCCAAATTTATCATTACCCAACCCACAAAGAATGTTTTTGGCAGTCATTTGCTCACTATCAGCAAAAAATGAACTAAATTACTTGACAAGTTGTAAAAAATCAGAGTAATATAAAAAGGTGTTTTTAAGAGCAGTATTTCTCCCAGAATTTTCTAGTGGAGATGTCGAAACCTTGGAAAAATTGGGGGAAAATCCTGAGGCAAAAATAAGAAGAGAAGGGATAAGGATCAAAAGCAGAAAGAGATATAATGACAGGGGGAAAAGTACAGTAGGAAGAGGTTTGCAAAACACATTTAGAACCAGAAATAAATACTCTTGAGTTGTGCCACAGGGAAAGCCCATATTACTTTTCAAGTAAATTAAATGGGCTACATCACTGCTCTCAGCTGTGTCTCTCTCTTCCTCCCATTCTTATGTGTTGCAGCTTATCCCCAGCTAGCAACAAAATAAATATCACACTGCAGCTCACTCACTCCCCCTCACCGCAGCCACAGGTGTCTCTCAGCCAACTTACCCCCAGTTTATATATTCAACATGACGTCCTATGCTGTGGAATATCCCTTTGGCCTGTTCAGGCCAGCTCTCCTGGCCATGCTTCCTCACAGCTTTTTGTGCACTTCCTCTCTGGCAGAGCTTGAAGACACTGAAAAGTCCTTGACTTGGGGTAAGCACTTTTTGGCAACAACCAAACCATCAACCTATTCTCATACTGAATTCATAACTGTAGCACCTACTAAAAAAAGAAACTCAGTCCCAGCCAAAACTAACACAGTTTCCACCTCTTATTCCATACCATATTCCACACTTCCTAATACCCCATGACCCTTTACAGCATTGCAGAATCACAGAATGGGTAGGGTTGGAAGGGATTAGAGTGGGTCATGAGGTCCCAGCTATGCTCAAGCAGGGTCATTCTAGATCCCACTGGTCAGGATTGCATCCAGATGATTCTTGAATATCTGCAGTGCGGGAGACTCTACAACCTCTCTGGACAATCTGTTCCAGTTCTCAAGACATCTGCACAATAAAGTTCCTCCTCATATTCAGGTAGAACTTCCTGTGCATAAATTTCTGTCTGTTGCATCTCATCCTATTGCTTGATTAAGGAGCCTGGCTCCATTCTCTTGTCACCTTCTCTTCTGATACAGACATTGATGAGGTTCCCTCCAGGTCAAAGTCTTTTCTTTGGTTTCATCAGCATTCAGTATTCAATGATGTAGTAATCAATGGGCAGTCTGGATCGGATCTTTGGACCCAGAGTAGCAAAGACAGACACTGTGAGTCACTCAGTGTGGTGCCAGACCATAGAAGTGATATGAAGCAGTGTTAAATAGCAAGCAACATCATGCAGTTTTATTCATTGGCCATTACCATCAAAAATCAAATCCCCTTAAAGCACACACCAGATTTCCCCATCCTTCATCACTGTCTACCAAAGGCCCCCACACATTTGAACAATGACAAGAAGAAAATTGCCTTTGTCCCAGATGAAACAGGATAGCACACTTATTCTTTTACAAGTTGATAATTTTTTAACTTGATTTGGAAAAATAGAACTCAACAATGTCACTATTTAAAAAATAATGTGAATAAATCTTCCCTTATGGCCTTTGATCATAATTATGAGCTGTGAGTGGTTTGAGTACCTTTTAGTTACCATGAAGGCACTGCATAGTGTGTAAGGTTTCTCTTCCATTGAATGATATCAGAAACTATGAAGAAAAATAGTGTGATTTAGAAAGTTTAAGAATAAGCAAAAGGCAAAAAAAGGAACACTAGAAGATAACAAAGAATAACGAGGGTATTTTAAAGTCTGTGATGCAGCTTTGCAGTATAAAAGGAGTTAAGAAATACTCCAGAATATTCATATGGAACTTACATTGCATAGGAATGTCAGTTTCTGATGAGCTGCCAAAGTTCTAGAATATAGACACTATTGTGTTTCTCTTCCTCTGCCGATTTTAAAAAAGGTTCAAACACTGAGTAGAGGCCTTTTAAAACTTCAGACTCCTGATGCTGACTAGTGGTGAAGCACCTTTTTTCTTTGTATACTGACTGCATCTGCCAGTCCATCTGCACTACTCACAGCTTGCAGGGAGGAGAAGGTTAGTGACAGTAAAACCAAAGAATTTCTTTAAGTGTCTTAGGTTGTTCTGTACCCCCTAAACCCCAAAAATGCCTATACGTGAAAAGTTACAGGCAAGTCCCTGAAAAGTTAGTAAAGCCCTCATAAAAACCAGAGCATCCGATTTATTTCTTATAAATGTTGGCCTGCTTAACCCCTTCTAAAAATATTTAGATGTTTCAGAGTAATTTAATCATAGTAGGTATAAAAACAGTCAGAAGCCCCACAGACAACAAAACCATAGCTCAGCAAGAGACCTGGAAGAGAGTCTTCAGCATGAAAGATGCTTAAGCACATAGTGCCATATGCATATTTTAATTACAGGAAATTTGCTTCAAGTTACTTTTGATTTATAACAAGCCACTGAGAACAGAAAGTGGATCATTGAAGCCGTTATCCTACTCCTTTTGAAGGTAATAGCTAAACTTGTGTTGATTTCTATAGACACAGCCTTTTTTTTTTTTTAAATAGCAAGTGACAGTACAAATTCTTGACATTAAAAACCAATTCTGAAATACCATTTTTCTATGCCAAAAAAAAATTCCCCACTGATTATAGCTGCGGAAAACCCCTTGAGATAAATTTTGCTCAATTCAGTAGTTGCCAACAGTCTATTACAGCTAAGAATACAATTTCTTTGCACCCGTTAAAATGCTTCTAGCAGATATAATATTTCACTCATAATAATAATGTCTGTATATTTGACATGGGTGAAAGAAAACATAAAACAAGATGAGAGCTTATGATTCAAGGTTTGGGTTTTTAAAGTATTTTTAATATTATTCAGGTATTTTTCACAGCAGTAAAAAATTCACTGCAATAAAGGAGAAATTATAAGGTAAATCTTTTTCCTTTCATCTAACTTCATAGCCAAGAATAAAGAATGTAATTAAAGCCCTCAAAGGCTTGCATAACAGTATTTCATGAAGGACCAGTACAATAAGAACACCAAGAACAAGAAACTTATGGGAATGAGTCAAAGATAAATCAGTATAATACTACTCTCTTGTTTGAACTCTCAGAGATTTCGTTTGGATACACAAGTGAGAACTTATGAAAAACTTATTTAGAGACAGGGTTTCTGTATATTTTTTTTTCACTTAGTTGAGCATTTAGACTACATGTACTCTTTTTCTCCATTCAAAACCATGGATCTGAATCCCTACCTTATTGACCATATGTAGTCTTCAGTAAAGGAACACATTCAGAAGTCTATATTATGAAATACTATAATTACTATATTAATGCTATAATATTAATTGATATAAATACTATAACTAATACTATATTAGTGAAAAAATACGATGAAAATAACATTAAAAATAACTTGTCTATTTTGCTGAGATTTCAGCTTTATTGGTACTTCCATGTTCTGTCATCAGCCAGAGAACATGTTACACAAATCTGAAAGTTAGTGCTATAATTTTCCTCCAGACAATTTCTTTTCTCTTACTTGAGCTCAAGGCACAAAATAGAGTAATATAAAATTGATGTAATCAGGTAAATATTTTTCAATGAAAACTAGATTTTTCCTAATTTTGTAGTTCCAACTCTGACATTCCAGGAGTTAAAACCAAAGTAAAGGGTGAAAAATAGTTGTTAAAGACTGTATTGCAACTAAACTTTCTCCATTAATTCACGTTTATTTGCCTGGTACAATATTGGACTCTGTGCTGTCTATATTTATTTGTGAGGCTGTTGTGAAACTCTAAAGTTAAATGTGCTCTTAAGGGATGTTTGAAGTCTGAATGTTACATATATCATATATATTAAATGTAGTTATATAAATATATTAAAAGATATTTCTATAAAAGCCACATATATGTTATATACCATATAAATCCTAAACTCTCCATATTTTATACTATACAGCCATGCTGTACCCTATGTTTTATAAACTACAATTATATACTACTTCACATTCTGTATCATGATTTATGATACATTATCCATTTTTATACATTATATCATAAAGTACGTCTGTGTAGTTTCCTGTAGTAAAGCATGAGATTATTGAAAAACACAAACAATGGTAGCATTCAGGACAATATGAGAGGCAGAGCTGATTTACTGAAGCATTCAGCCTCCAAGATTCTAATTCCACACTATGTGCTTCCTTTGGAGACATGCCTTCTTTCATCTATTTTTTCCATACCTTGAGGACATTATGATTACAAAGCAGTCCTCAAACTATCATGAACAGTGATAATAAGTGATATTTACTTTCATATTTTAAAAACTAAGTTTTGAGAATGCCCAAGTACATTTAACCATTATTCTGATTTCACCTTACAGGTTATTTTAAAAATTAATGGATTTTTTTCAAAAATATCAGAATATATTATTATACTAGATTACTAAAGAATGCAGTATTGAATTATTTTGGTCCAAGTTGTTAAATATTGCAGAATATTCTGTTCTGGAGCAGGAGGAGAGTGTGAATCCTCTCCTGAAAGGAGTGGCAGAGATGTGTAAACAGCCCCCATTCCCCATCAGAATGTGTTGCTGGGGGCAGGGTGAAGTATGTAGGGATTTGGGGATAAAATTAAGCCTGGGAAGGGGGAAGGCGTGGGAGGAAGGTGTATTTTAAGATTTTATTTCACTACTCATTATTCCTTCTGATATGATTGGCCATAAATTCAGTTGATTTCCCCAAGCTGAATGTGTTTGCCTGTGATGATAACTGGTAAGAGGTGTCTCCCTGCCCTTGTCTCTGCCTACAAATCTTTCATTCTATTTTCTCTTCCCAGGGAGAGTGGTAGAGCACCTTTGGTGCAGAGCTGGCATCTTGCCCAGGTGAAATCACCACAATCTTACAGACATGGGATGAAAAATCTAACATAGTGACAGAAAGGAAATGTCTTTCAAGTGGTTCACTGCTGTTATTCAAGGAAAGTGCTGTAGAATTTTTGCTGAAAATGTGTGGGAAACCTTGGCAAAAGAAATCTTTAAGGAGAGAATATTCAGTGTTGACTGTCACTTTTGGCCTCTTCCAAAATTGGTGTATTTGTTCATAACAGGATACCAAACTAGGAAAATTACAGATGGGGTAACCATGAATATAGAAGAGACAGTAATAAAAAAATCCCATATTCAGAATGTTGTTACTAGGCACTGTCAGAAAGAGTCTTTTTAGTACCATTTGTCATAAGCTCTCTATTTTTTGATGCTTAAAGAGAAGCATTATATATAATTGCGAAAAAATATACTAATTTTATTAATTTTACAAGTCATCTTAGACCAAAATTATCTCCAAGAGTTGTATATTTCTTCCTCATAATTCCAGAAGTTAATTCATGGTCCAGTCATAGGGTCTAAGTTTGTTCCTTTATCTCCTGAAAAAGTGCTCCAGCCATTTCAAAGACTTCTGAGTTAACCTTAGAGTATAGTAGGATAAAGAGGGGTTATAAAACATATATGTATATATAATGAGTAGGTAGGGTAGGGAGAGGCATATTTTTGTAAGATAATTATACTTGTCAGGAACAAGTCCCAGGGAATGACTGGAAACCTTTTGTATTAAAAAAAAAATCACAAAAGTAATGGCTTTACTATAGACAGATTTTTTACTATATTAGTTATCTTTTTTCCTTGACAAGAAAGGAATCATCGTCAAGAAAGAAAACCTAGCTTGCCATATTTGACTGGAGGAGTTAGATGTTCTTCACCCAGTTCTACTAGTTCCTGTTTTTCTAGTTTGGAAAAGGGAACAAAAAAAGTAATGCAGTGAAAAGCAGATGTTTGGCTCAGCTCTGCTGGTAAATCCATCTTCTATTGTACCAAAATTACACTTTCTTATTTAAAGCACAGATCTTAGCAGTACCAAAGGGTTCCTTGTCCCTTTTTACAATTACACACTATTATTTCATGTGCATGTATTGTATATTTTCAGATTATTTTAAATTAAATATATAGATGTGAAGGATGTGTCAGACTCCAGACATGTTAAAATAATCTAATACTATAGTTAATTTGATTTGATCACTATTTTATGAAGGCTACTGATTCAAAATTTGTCATAGTACAGACTTTTTCATGGCTGTCATAAGTCTGTTGAGCTTGATTCCCTGATGGAAAAACTTCAGTGCTTGGGTTTAAATTTAAAAGAAGGTTATTCCACATACTGCTTCTCTTCTGGACATATGGTCTTATGCCACAGATGTGCAATTTTCATTAGCTTTAATAGAATTCATTTCTGCCAACCCAGAGAACAATTTTCTGCAATTTGTCAGTTAATTTTAGAGAGGATATTTTAGGCTACATGATGACATAGTTATATAGTACTAACAAGAAAATGGTTTCAAACATTTTCCTTTGAGTATAACATTTTAATTTTACATTTGTTTTACATAGATAAAGCCTAGAATGGGAAATTTTAGATGAAACAGCTGATGTAAAATACTGCAACATAGGACCAAAATTCCCATTATTTTGAATGTTTAAAACAGCAGGGAGAAAAATCATTAGGTTAATTGAGCTCATACAGTGGTAAGCTTTTATACATGCATTAATTACATGACTCATCTATAGGAGTCCTATAATATTCAGTAGGTATAATTTCAATTTTTGTATTTAACTGAAAATCCTGTTGCAGATTACTTCTTTCATACATCCATGAAGATAAATCTGGCTACCTTCAGAGGAATTCAGAGATGCAATTGGGTCAAAGCTGAAAAGAGTTTTTGTGTTCCATTATGCCTCTGTTTTCCAAAATTGTGGTGAATTCTTTCTCTAACTGCAGTATCCATTCTCTGAAGGAATCAGAAATCAAGGTCTAATCATTATTTCTGAAAGCAATACTAGGTTATTCTGGCTCTGTGCATCATTACACTGGCCATCCTTGCCTCCAGCAGGGAGAATGTCCAGATTGAAGTAATGTTACTGTAGAACATGCTGTGGGTTCTGGTAATCAGAACAGGGAATTAGATTTGACTTTTGTTTTTCAATCCTCTACTGTATTTCTATGATACTTTTGTCAAATTGTCATTGTACCAGTTAATGCTTCCTTTAAGTACCTAGTATCTAATGTACATAATGGTAAGAAATAAGGCAATTTAAATGCATTTAAAGATGGATGCAGTGGTGAAAGAACTGAAAATTTGTTTTGGAAGACAAGTTCCCCTGAAATAATTATATATAATCTTTGGAATGAAGGGATTATTGACTGTTCTTCCAGAAGTCTAAGACTGCTGCAGTAGTGCTAGGCTGTAGAGGATGGGGAAAGGACCAAGTGGAATTTTCTCAATATATTTTTTAAGAAATTACTCTTTAGTTTCAGTGAAACCTTATATTATTTTGAGAGAGAAATACATTTTTATATAATTCTTCAGAATTTTACTTCAGAAATCCTAGGTGAAGCTGCTATGCCTCTTTCCTAAAATAAAAGTAATAAAATATAGATAGCACCTAAAACTACATAAATCTATAATAGTCTTAAATGAAATCCTATTTAGTAATTTACTGACATGATAATTAGCAGGTTTTAAGTATGCATTTTGCACTGAAATGAAAAATAAATATTAGAAGTGCTACAATATTAATGCCTCTACTTTTAGACTACACTTAGGAAACAAGGCAGGAATATTTCTGTGGGTGAAACAACTTAAAACACTGCTCACATGCAATAGGAGCTCGTTATGGTAGTATAACCTGCAGACTGAAAAACAGCAACTGCGCACAAAAGTATCTTTTTGAAAACCTAATGGATTAGAATATGTTTGCTTCTAAAAGGCAATAAGAGCCATTAAAAAAAAAATGTTTCATACATTTTAGTGAGGACAGCTAATGTGCTCAGTCTTTTTTTTGTACATGTGGTGGTACTTAAAAATCTTTCATAGAAATGCATTTGTTTCTTCAAAACATTCAGGAATTAACAAGACCAAACATTTAAGAAAATATTGTCACTGTAAAATCCTAGGATAGCTACAAAACCAGACTTGTTTCATTTACACTTGGAGATGAAGAATGAAGTAAATCTACTGGGAAGACCTAAAGAAGCTCAAATAACACTCGAGAAGGCTCAAATCAGGAATAAATTCAGCCTCATACACCATTTAGCTATTATTTTGACACTCTACACAGAGAAAATCGAAACTTTTGTGAATTCATTAAAGTTTCAAGCACCATAACTCAGATCTCATTGATTTCAATGAAAGCAGCTGGCTAGGTGCAAAAATGAATCCCTACATTCATGTGTGTTTCTCCTGAAAGCTTTGAAACATCTACCTCTTTATCCATATACCAGGATGGGAAAATTCCCTTCTGAGTCACACTTTTTCCCATTTGTGTACTGGCACATTTAGTAATTCTCTGTGCCTCCTTTCCCTTTTAACTTTATTTTTTTTTCTAATTCCCAGGAAAATATACACTTGAACACCTTTCTCACTCTTAGTTTTGTACTCCAGCTTAGGTTTATTGCTTCTATCAAAGAATAAAGAACGTTTTCTAGCCACTTCCATTGAAATGCAGAGTTATTTTCATGCAGAACTTTTGCTCAGTAAGAGGAACCACAAAGGCAGTGGCTCATAGCTGTCATTGTGTCATCATATGTCACAGATTCATGTTTAGATTGTAAAGCAAGCGTAGACTTTCTTAAATTACATTTGTTTATTATGAAAACCATAAAGAAACCCTACCATTATATAAAATCATTTCAACAGAAGTTTATTTTCTTTTATGTCTTTTGGCCACTATAACATTATATTTACTTTTTCATGTTGCTGCTGTGAAACTCTTTCACATTTAATTACTTTAAAACTCTTCATTTATCTTTGGAATGGTATCCAGGGGCATGCTGGGTTTGCATTACATCATTCTCCCAATATGTAGATTGATAGTGAATATGTGCATTTCAGACTTCTAGTCTTCTGTTTGTGACTCTTTTCTGGCCAGTATCACCAACATATTTAGTCAAAATATGGGGCAGCACAAGAAGCATTAAATGTGTTTAGTTTTCAAATTCATAGCAATGTATTACTGAGAAATGAAAGAAAATACAAGAGATTTACAATCTTGTCTTTTTATTGCATGACAGTAGGCCTTGGGACAGGTGAGAGACTGGAAAATGTAGGACTGTATTCTATATTTCTTGGAAACATATACAGTGATTTCCCTGGGCTGCCAAGGAAAAGATACACAGTTAGAATGTGAACCACTCTACATTATACCAAAATAAACACAGTTTTTTACTACTAAGTAGGATTCTACTCCATTTCAAGTGTTTATGATGTACTTCTTATTTATGAAGCAAGGGTATAGCAAAACCACAATAAACCTTAACCAGCTTTACTGTAATAGATTTTGTAGATGTATTGAAAACTGCATGAAGCACCAGTCAAACTTGAAAATACCCAAAGAAAGCTATTTTGTGAAGTAGAAGTAATCTGGGGCTAGGACAAAGAAATACTGCTTATAATAATAAATTATGGGGTGAGTAAGTATTCCTGGTTTTGGGGGTTTTTTTCTTTTTCTTTTCTCTATGTGCAAAAATAGGTTATTTTTTCTACTCTAACATGTTCTCTGGACTTCCACAAGCATAAAGAAAGCATTTAAAAAAAAAATATTCAAATTTTATGTTAAGCTGTTTCATTGTACTGTCTCGGTTTAAATTAGTTTCTTTCTAATATTTTCAAAGAACTTTACTGAGAAAGTCTGCCCCAGGTATCATAGAGAAAGCACAGCTGGATCAACATAAGCAGTTAGAAAACATTAGACTAAATGTGTTCCTTCTTTCAGTTTCTAGTGTAACTGCAACTGATAGGACAACCCAGACAGAGCTCCTTCAATGACTTCAAATTCAAAAAAAGCTCTCAGAATTGTCATAGGTCTCACTGCTATTCACTCTAGGAAAAAAAAGTATAGCTAACTGCACAAACAGCCTGTTTTACTTCTTAATATTGCAGCAAGATTCGAAATTTTAAAAATAGAAAAGCTATGAGCTAACACAGCCTGGCAAGGACAGACCTTATTCTTATGTACAGCCATTCTCAAATCAAGCACCCAGACAAAAATTTAGGATTGCAACTGCTATCTCAATCTAATTTTTGAGCTTATCTTAATTAGAAAAAAAAAAGAGAAAGAAAGAAAAATCAGAATGAAAAATTTGCATATGTGAGAGCCTATCCTAATACCTAAAAAAACCACAGAAAAAAAATTACATGTTCTGAGAGCTAATGCACAGTTCACTGTTATTTAGATCCCAGGTGCTAATTAACTAATCAAAGGCTTTGAAGCAGATCAAGCCAATCAGGGAAGGACCTCAGTAAGAAACTTCCAGAAATAGTTATAATGCCAGCTGCAGAGTTAAGAGACCCTTTATCAAGTAAGGAGGACTTGATGAAGTGAGGATATAGGTTGGAGAAGATCTCATAGTGGTTGTGAGGGCTGACATAGGTTTATTTTTCTGCTTTAATTGGTGACACTTATAAAAGAGTCTGACTTGAAACTAGTAACAGGTTTCCTTTCCGTGTCAGAGCAAATATATGAAGGTAGAATTATAAAAATTGGGCAAGTGTTACTGAGATTTTTGTGTCAATTGCTATATGCATAATTACCTTCTGTCTGGTTAAGTGATAAAGATGTATAGTTAAGTTAAATCTGAAGCATTCAAAAATACTTTTGATCCTCTAGGTATGACCTGACGGGAAAACACATTTTTCTTTTACTAGAAAACAATTCTGTATTCCTAAGGATGTTATTTGGAAGCTAATTGCTAATTATTAATAATGTAACTTTGAAATAGGAAGATGCAGGGTCAGGAACGTAAACAGCTGATCTTGTCACCTTAGCCATTGTAATAATTTAACTATGAATTTCATAAATACTGAGCTAACTTCTACAAGTATCTAAGCAGAACTTTCTCTGCTGATCAGTGCATTGTTTTCAATTTACAGCAGTTATACTTTGCATCTCTATTTGGGAACTGTAAATAAGCAAGGTATTTGGAAAAAGAATATTTTCAGTTACATCCTGACTACAGATCCAGAGCTCCTTTCCTTTTTCTAGAACTCTGATGTTCAGAAAAGTATCAGTGAAGCCCGTTAAAACCCAGAAGCTTTGAGGGCACCCTGGACTCCCTAAGACCTATGATCCCTTAACCAGGAGAGGATGGTACTGGGCTGTGTTCTGGTTGACCTAAAATTCTCAACAAATGGATAAATTATACAATGAATCTTCAGGCTTTAAATTTTTTCTTGGTGCTTAACTCCAGAACAAAAAATCTATAACCAACTGGCAAGTTTCTGCTTCAGAACTATTTTCTAATAGGGCAGAGAAAAACTCTCAGAAGTTCAACAAAGGTGAATGTGGGGTCCGACACCTGGGGAGGAATAGCCCCCTGCACCAGCACAGGCTGGGGCTGACTTGCTGGAAAGCAGCTCTGAGGAGAAGGACTTCGGGGTCCTGCTGGACAGCAAGCTGAGCCATCAGAGTGTCCTGGTGGTCAAGAACACCAATGGGATCCTGTGAGGCTTTAGGAAGAGCCCTGCCAGCAGGCTGAGGGAGGTGATCCTGCCCCTCTGCTCAGCCCTGGTGAGGCCAGATCAGGAGAGCTGTGTCCAGCTCTGGGCTCCTCAGAATAAGAGATGTGGACCTCACAAATATAATCAGGGGACTGGAGTATCTCTCTTGAGCTGAGGGGTCTGGGCCTGTTCAGCCTTAGGAAAACTGAGAGGGGATCTCCTAAATGTCTATAAGTATTTGAAGGATCCAGGCTCTTCCTGGTGGTGCTGAGCAATAGGACAAGAGGTAATGGGCAGAAATCGGTGCACAGGAGATTCCACCTGAATAGGAGGAAGTTTCTAATTGTGTAGATATCCAAGCACTGGAGCAGATTGCCCTGAGATGCTGTGGAATCTATCTCACTAAAGATACTCCAGAACTGTCTGGACACAATCCAGTGCCAGGTGCTCTAGGATAATCCTGCTTGAGCAGGAAGGTTGGATCAGATGACCCATGGTGATCCCTTCCACTATTACTCATTCTTTGATTCTGTGATTCTTTTAGAGAGCTTGAGCTTAGTTTGGGGAAGCAATTCACATTTCCAAAATCAGTGCTGCACTGCTCAGGAACATTCCTGAATTGCACTGTAAAGTTTCTGTAGATGTAGGTGGTAAAAGGCCAGTGGATTTTACATTAATAAACAAAAAATTGTTAGATCCACCAGAGCATGAATGGTTAGTGGTTACTGTAAGGACTGGAAGAGAAATAAACAACTGTAAGAAATCTACAGTTTACAAGGCTCCAGGAAACATAATGAGTTTCAATTTGAACAGGGCTCTACCTTGTTAGAACTTATAATTTGAGGATTTTCTAATATTCAAAATAAATTACAATAGCTGCAGGCAGTGTGCAAGACTGTTAAAGATACTCAGTTGCAAAGCCAAGGGATTTGATAATGTATACAGCTTTTCCCTTGAGGCCAAGAATGTAATTATGAAAAAGTTCTGAACTGAAAAATAGTCTTGTCATCTGTTTTTATGCAAGATAAAAGATCATTTTAAGGTGAAGAGGTTGCATATAAGAAAGAAAATTAAATTTAAGAAACCCAACATGACCAACACTACAGCTGCTGGAGAATAGTAAGAAGAAAATTAGATATTATAATTAGAAGGGGAAATCATTCTACCTGTACTAGACATATGCTATTAAAATATTTAATTCATCTTCTGATTAATTCACTGGATGATGTGAAGATTATTTCAGAGATGATAAATCAGTATATTAATATGTATTCAGTGGGGATATATGAGATAGGACTGAATTAAACTTCCTAGATCAATAGGAGATGAGTTCGACCCATCCCACTATATTGGTCTAGAACAGAGTGTCTTCTCTTTTCATGTGGTTCTAAATTATCTTACTGTTTTAATAACTCCTCATCAAGCGAATATGATTGGAAATGGACTTCTGGTGCAAGCAACTTTAGCTGCTATTTTAAATATTTTTTCCTGACTTTTCTGAAGAAATTCTCAAGTATATTTTGATAAATGAATTCTTTTTAATTCTCTATTTAAAAGTGATAGGATACTGCCCCTAACCCTTCCTCAGAAGATTGCATTTCCTCACATTTGGAGAAAAATATATCCTTCAGATTTGTCATATGTTTGTCTTATTCCTATCACCGCATTCAGCTGTGTTAAATGGCTTCCAGCTTGAATTTCTGGATTTCTACAAAGTTTTCATGACAAGTCTTTCTAATGGGAATCTGGGAAAATTCAGTAGGCAATATGAACATAAGGTTTTTAGTATTCTTCATTGTTTTCATAAGGAAGCCTTTTAACTGGAATATTTAAGCTGAATAAGATAATGAGGTTATGTGGAAAAGCTGGGAGGCAAAAAAAAAAAAAAGGAGGCAAAAATATATATTTTTTTTAAGAAAAAAATTCCCAACAAATAGCAAAGAACCAGGTAGTGAAAGGATATAGACCGAAAAAGGATACTCAAATTTAAGCTGTGTGTGAACAGGAACATGTTTTCCTTATCCTGATTAATTTTCAGGTACACTGATGTGCTTTTTTGGAATTATATTAAAAATCTGAAAAGAGAAAATTTTGCTTTTATTTTTGCTTCTACTTGCACTTCTAAAGAGTGCAATGATTCATTTCAGTCGTCACTTCAGACTATTTGATACTGCAAGAGTACAGTAAATGAAAAGTTAAGAAATCACGCAGAAGAAAGTGCAGAAACAAATTTATTGAAAAGAAGATAAGAAGATATTGGAAGTCAGAGCGCAAGAATGGATGAAAGGAAGACAGATAAAAAGTCAGATTAAAAGTCATTATTGGTTTCTAGCATGGCTGCACAAAAGTCAGTATGATAAATCTTTGTAAATGTTCTTTCAGAGTTTGTCAAGTGATTTCTCTTGGCTTAAACTGGGAGAGGAGGAGAAGGAATGGGCCTGATACTAATGGAAGAGGATATATAACTGTTTTCTATGCCACAATACTTAATGAACTGACAACAAAGTCATAGTCTCTAGTGAATGTTTTAAATACTGCTATTCAAACGATAGTGGTGTCATGCAAATGCTGATTTTTTTTTTTTTTTGGAGATACAGAAGATAAGGAATGAAAATACAAAGTATTCACCATGGATATTTCATAGTAGACCAGCATCCTGATAATTTCTTTTTCTGGAAAAATCTAATTTGGTACATTTCATTTATCTAAAGCTGTATTTTATCTGAATCTCAAGTACTGCACATTGGGAAGTTTGGAAATTAGATTGAAGATAATGAGGTTCAGCTGAGACTTTAAAAAGAGGAGAAAAGTCAGCTGGTTGTATTGAAAGCTGATAATGTGTCAAGAGAAATTAACATACCATTTTCTTAATGATCTGGTGTAGGTTGATTGCTATTGAACAAATTCATTAGCAAAGTTCGCAAAAGCAGAAAAAATACATTAACCAATTTTACCATTGACACAAAGTTGAAAGATGTCATTAGTACTGAACAGTTAGAATATTTGACAGGAAGATGAGGGTGACTAAGGAATAAGGAAATAGAAATGGGATTAAAATAATCATATCAAATTCATGGTCTGAGCTGACAATAAGATGTGAGCTAGTCTTTATTAGCAGTTCCAGCCTAGAGTTGACTTTGAATTCACTGTCTAGGACAGAAGGAGGAATTATCTGCCTATTAACCAATAAGTGATTATGAGACAGTAACACAGCACGACTCTGAAGACTACAGGTCCCTCTCGTAATGCTTCATGTGAGCTCTTCTCAGCTGAGATGGGGGAATATAGATGGTTGCAGACTTTCTAGTACACTTAAGATGCTTTCTTAACCTCACTTAAAAAAGGAGTCAAAGATTTGCCTATAAAACAAAAAAAGAAAAAAATCTGAAGGGGGAGAAAAAAACCTCATGGACTATAAATGAAAATCCTTCACTGAATAACAAAGACAAAATATTACGATACTTCAGGCTGATGGCATTGGCTGTAGCAAGACAATGGATGACACTATACTGTGCATAATTCTCTGCTTTGGTTGTGAGTATATGTACTACTGCCCTTCGAGTTCCATGGAGTCGTTTAATTCATCCAGGGAAAAGTCAAGCATATGAGAACTATACTTGATCTAAAATCTGTCAAAAGATCAAGTAGATATAAGCTGACCATAAGTAGACTCTTGAAAAGTAAAAGAATTGTTATCATCAAAGGGTTGAATCTGTAGCAGTGTTTAAAAAGCCACACAAAAGCAGAAAACCTCTTTTAAACTTAAAAAAAAAAATTAAACTGTGTATTTTACTGTCATATGAGGAACTAACTTATAAACCTCCTAATTTTGTATTGTAATGAATACATAGGTACAGCTGAAATTACTTCAATAATTTGCTGGTTTCATAAACAGACAGTGAACTGAGTGATTAAGAATTTGGAGAATGTGGATAGTCTGGTTCCTTGTGGAACAGGTTACCACAAAAGCCTGTCACCCTGATCATTTACTGTTTCCAATGGTGATTTGATGTGCTTCTCCTTCCCATCAAAATGGGATGCTGGAGATGTAGGCACCTCCAGCATCGAGATCAAAACTCCAAATATTAATAAGGTCAGAATTTCAGATTGTTATCTGCAATTTATCCAATACCTGATGCTCAAACGTGTTCCTTTTTCATTTACATAACATTGGTAAAAGGAATAAAAAATGGCACAAAGTTAAGCCACTGAAAGAGAGTTTGAATAAATATAGATGGTTTAATGATAACTTATGACTAAACAATTACTAGAATTTAAAAGGGTTAATCAGTCTTTCATTGGTCAATTAATTGAGTCACCATTGCATTAGCTGTATTCCTTTTGCCAATATCATTAAAACCACTTCTGTTATTGGAAGGAGCTATCTTGGGGACAAGGACTTTTCTGCTCATGTCTTGTACAGAATAGTCATGATGACTTTAACACTTTTTATAGACTATCCTTAACAGCTTTCCTGATACAAGTCTAGGATTATAAACACCTGAGAAATAAAGAAAAAAAAGCAACCCTATTTTTCTTGCACAATATTTGAATGCATTTTTAATAGGAAATTATTTTAGTGTTTTTCTCTATATAATGATAAACTTCTACACAGTCTGAATCATGGCATCTTATTAAAATATTGCCAAAGCAGAAAGGGAAGAAAAAGAAGGTTTAAAAATGCAAAATTTTTGTTGAGTTCAGCGGGATTTTTATTTTTTCTTCCATAGGAAGGAGATTTACTGCCAGAAATGGTGGATACACATATCCATACGTCGGAGAAATTCCAAAACCCAAGATAACTCAGTCAGAGATCTACTATAGTTACTATAGCTTTCCACCATGCCATTCTGTGTTCACTAGTTCTCAGTTTTCCACAAGACCCAAGGAGAGAGGAATCTCTAATTTGATAGCACAGAACATGAAGCCACTATGTTAACTAATATTTGCATATATTATATATATATATATACACTATAATATATATACTATATTATACTATATATATAATATATTAACATATATTTTATCTTACAAATCTTGCTTCTTTTTGTGGAAGGATAATTTTTTTCAGAGTTCCCTTTTCCTTCTATGTTCTACTCTTAGTTTGATCCGTTTTTTCAGAGGTTTTCTAAAGGTAAAGGTTACATTAGGAGTCCATGTTGCACAGAAATCTAGTAATGAGTTAGTACTTTCTAAGCTGGGTTGCTTTCTTTGCAAATCGTGAAGATCAAAAAGCACAAGGAAGATTGAGAGAACAAATGACAAGTGAGTAGATAAAAGCAGGAGGGAGGTTTTTTCTGTTCTATGATTCTTGGACAAGTGCATATGCAATTTTCTTCATGAAGAATATATCCCATAGGAACATATTAGTTTTATGACTCAGGAGGAGATGTGTTTTTAAAAATTATTTTAGCTGCATGTACAGGTTTTTTAGCGGCAATGAATGCTAGTAGTTTTTGCAATTTAAAATAAACCAGCTGGAGGAAACAGACACAGTAACTTAACCCAATTGCACACAGTAGTATAGATTTTCAAATAACACAGAACACATAGTGATCATCTTCAAAAAAACAATCCTCTGTTAGGGGATAGAGCAGATGCCAGATTGAGTNATAGTTACTATAGCTTTCCACCATGCCATTCTGTGTTCACTAGTTCTCAGTTTTCCACAAGACCCAAGGAGAGAGGAATCTCTAATTTGATAGCACAGAACATGAAGCCACTATGTTAACTAATATTTGCATATATTATATATATATATACACTATCATATATATACTATATTATACTATATATATAATATATTAACATATATTTTATCTTACAAATCTTGCTTCTTTTTGTGGAAGGATAATTTTTTTCAGAGTTCCCTTTTCCTTCTATGTTCTACTCTTAGTTTGATCCGTTTTTTCAGAGGTTTTCTAAAGGTAAAGGTTACATTAGGAGTCCATGTTGCACAGAAATCTAGTAATGAGTTAGTACTTTCTAAGCTGGGTTGCTTTCTTTGCAAATCGTGAAGATCAAAAAGCACAAGGAAGATTGAGAGAACAAATGACAAGTGAGTAGATAAAAGCAGGAGGGAGGTTTTTTCTGTTCTATGATTCTTGGACAAGTGCATATGCAATTTTCTTCATGAAGAATATATCCCATAGGAACATATTAGTTTTATGACTCAGGAGGAGATGTGTTTTTAAAAATTATTTTAGCTGCATGTACAGGTTTTTTAGCGGCAATGAATGCTAGTAGTTTTTGCAATTTAAAATAAACCAGCTGGAGGAAACAGACACAGTAACTTAACCCAATTGCACACAGTAGTATAGATTTTCAAATAACACAGAACACATAGTGATCATCTTCAAAAAAACAATCCTCTGTTAGGGGATAGAGCAGATGCCAGATTGAGTACTGAGGCAAAAAAGAGAAAAAAAATCCATTGATTACTGCAACTTATCCTGACATTGTTTTATATACAGAGCTCTCCGTGGCTTTGTAATAATTCTTATCCACAGTTTCTGCATTGTTAAACATGGCACTGAGCCCCATATCTACAAATCCCAGAACATTAAATATTTAGGTTAAAGTAAGTAAAGAAAAGAAAAACTAGTCAAACAAATCTTGCATTCACTTGTATGAATATGCTGACCATTTGTCAGTATAGTACACATATTTTGTTCAGCAGCATCATAGAATTACAGTACTGTTTTGCTGATCCCTTTAACTGGTCTTTTCTCAGTGACAGAAAGACACCTGGACAAACAGTTTTGCCAGCTTTAGTATTACATGATAGATAGAACAAAATAAGAAAGTTATTTACTTACAAATAAGGGATTTTTAAAACCAAGACAAGATAATATCTGTAGGTGGGATTTGGTAAGAAAAGGCTGTGCAACGTTCTGTGTTTAGGGAAAAACCTATAAAAGCACACAGGAAAACTGTACAACTAAGGGCTTCTGAAGAAAGCATGCTTCAGAAGAACACAGGGGATGTGTGATCTCTCTTAAACAGTGCTTATCGTAGTCAAAGCCATAAGGGAGAACCCTTTTGAGCCCATAAATACAGTTTCCCAAAAGGATCTTGAAAAAATTAGAAGGCTGTCAAGTTGAACAGACAGAAGGTATAAACCTGTTAATAAGAAACTGGCAGTGTTTCAGCACTTGGCTAGGGTGCCAAGATCTCTAAGAGAAATTGTTATGGGATTAGAGACACAGAAGATTTGGGAGGAGACTTGAAAAATTTCTTTCATGATTCCTTAAGAAAACTTGAGGCAGGTGCTAAATTAAAATGTAAGTGGAAATAATACATGACACCACCTTATTGTACCATGTTTTCTTCTTAATACATATTGTGAAACTTAATTCAGTTGTGCAAAGTATATCTTACTGAATTATTTGGAGATACAGTGAACAAATTTGTAATGGTATAATATTCTTAACATGAAAAGCCAAGTAACTAGATATATAAATTCAATTTTGATACTGCTCTATCACAATGATGTGAGAGTATTTAATCATTAATTAAAGTCTTAGTTCCTCCATAAAATTTATGATTTTAAAGATCCATTTTCTTGCTATCTAAAATCCCACAAAGCAAAACTCGGGTGATGATTAATCTGGTTCTATTTTCTGATATGTAGAGTGTGTCTTGTGCTGCAGAAAGGATTGCTGCATTGTAAAATTTATTTTTTGCCTACAAAATCAGTCATGGGACTGATTACTTTTTAAAAAACAACATGAATATAGGGGGAAGTAGATTCAAAGTATATGTGAGAAAGAAGTCTAATATATATGGAAGTGAAAAAAAAACTTGATTCGTTGGTTTGGGGTATCATGATGAAATACCCTGCACAGAATCCTTGCAATTAGCCAGGATCAGCCTGGCTGAAGAAGCAAAGCAGCATATTTATACATGTCTGGTCCTGTGTCTAAGTCAATTAACCTCACTGAGATCAAGTTCATTAGTTCAGTTTTGCAGAGTCTTAACTAACCTGGCAGCAGAGTGTCCCCAAATGAAGCCAGTACCTCTGCACTACAAACAGCATAAGAAGACAGCAGATCTGTGGATGGAGGGCTGAATGCCTCTGTGCTACTTCTAGAGTACTAAACACTTGCCCAGGCTGTGTAATTGTTTGTATTGGTGCCACTCCTTTGATTTTTGTAAAATGCAGACAAACAGCAGAGATGTGAGGGAAGGAATTCACAGATTGCTAGAAGGAGAGATATATATTGATGGAAAATGATAGAAATGGAGGAAAGTCAATAAAGGGGTACTAAAAACTGGAGTATAATTGGAAAGAAAATGAAAGTCTCATAACAGGAAAATGTTCGCAAACTAATTTTCATTGCATTGAAGTATTGGAGTGTTCAAAAAAAAAACAAAAACCCAGCATGAAAAGCACTTTCAAGTGAAATATTGCAGAAGTGTATTTGAAATCACTTTTATGAAATTTCCCTTAATATGGGAAAGCTCAAAATCAGCAATTCAAAAATTAGATTAATTGAAATGGTAGTAAAGCATCACTTTCAGTTCTACCTATATACGGTTCTGATAAACATCAGCCAACGTACTGGTTTTTTGCCCTACTTAGGATTCATTTCTGTGCATTTAAATCATCTAATCTTTTTTATTTGCAACTGTGCATTGAGAGCATTACTTCTGAATTCCACAAAGTTGTTCAGAATATGTACATCATTGAATATTTGGCAATGGTTCAATGCATGGGGAACTGTGAATCAGATGGGAATAAACCAATCTAAAAATGCCATTCTATGTGATAATGTAAAGAAGACAATTAAGTTTTTAGCATTCATAAATATAATCACACTGATTTTTATGTTTTGTTTAGATTGCCAATTATTTGAGATGTATTTTCATTTCTCTAAATATTGCAAATCATTATAAAATGCCACTTATGGGAACCAAAGTAATCATGTGAAGGAAGGTATTAGGCAGCCCAACCAGCAAAATAATACATGGCAAACTGCTAATGGATGATACAGGGGCAACAATGCAAAACACACTCATGGGGTGAGACCCTGGGCCAACCTGTGAGAGCAGAATGATTTAGGGTTTGACAGGCACACACTAGGCTGTTTGTTGACTTTGGCAATGCTTTTACATTGACATGTCATGCCAATAGACCTTCAGTGCTAATGATTTGTCTGAACACAAAAGTACATATCGCTTCATGCACGATTATGCTAATTTATGATGACCGTATTTAGTTTCCTTTTCTATGGGTAGAAAAAAGAACACAACCTTCAGCCACTGGCCCTAGCTGGCCATGACCATTCATGTGTTTACTGGACAAACCTATGGCTGTCAGTCAGTTGGTGACCTATTGGCTGAGAAAGAATGTTCATTTTGTATATAAATACCTATCTTATCTTTGCTGTTTGTCTCTTCTTCTGTCCTCCTCCTTTTTACAGCTATTTTAAAGAGTGGATCACCACTCCAAACACTTATCCTGCCTTATTTTTTTTTTCTAGGCAAGAAATCCAGATTTCATAGGCCTGATATGCTTTTATGAGTCTAGAGATTGCCTTTCCAAACTCCATGAGTAGTAAGTCAATAAATAGATGAGATCAATAAATACACCTATGACTCTCATTGACACGTTTTTGTTGCTTACTAGAATTTGATACTGTTACCTCAGATAGTGCAAGCTCACAAAACACATACTCACCTCTGTGCTTCCACTATATACTTACTAACAGGCTTACAATATTTTTCAGTCTTAATTAAATCCTGATGTTTTTACAGTTCCCAGTGGCACAATCTAATCTTTCTACTGCCTACTCTACTTAATTTAGGGGTAGTTTTTGTTCTTAAATTGGTTTGGACTTGGGAAAAAAAATCTTTTTAATAAACTGAAGTTTCATGCTTATTTATTCTAACAATAGATGCTCCCATGATGATAAAAATGACACAAGAAGAACATAAATGTGCAAAAATATGAATTATATCATGCAATTCTCTTTTTTATTTTCATTTTTAATAATGTCTTAGAAAGCTTCATTTTTTAAACTTAAGCCTCTTATCAGTGTATCCAGTTAGTTTATTCTTTCTATGTTCATATATAGTCAAGTGCTTCTTGTGGACAATCGTGTGAGTAAGAAAAATTGCAATACTTTAAAGTAAACCAAGAAAACTACTTTTGCCAAAGGGACTGTAAGTCTGAGTCACACAAGCAACTCTAAAGACCTGTTTCATGGAAAGGTAAGAAATCTCTGAAGTACCCTGATTGGAATGGTTCTCCAAAATGCACAGATTTTATTGTCTCATAAATGAGACTTACTGGGAACAAAATGGCACTAATAATCATTAACAATACAAATTCTGATTGTAGCTAGTGAGATAAGAATGGTACTCACCCATTTTGAAGGGTTTAAATCACTGTCCAGGTGTCTATTTCTTGAGTTGTACAGTTTGCTGCAGTGGTCAGCACATAGTAACATCAAGGAGCACTAAGGGAATCAAGTTCTCACAGTCACAGGGAATCATGAAGATAAGTTACTCCAGGAGGGTTTACATATCTGTTTTATCCATCCCCAGAACACAAAAGAACCCCAAACAAACAAGCAAAAAAGCCACCCCAAAACAAACAAACAAAAAAAACAAAAAACAAACCCACCCACAAAAAAAAACCTGCCTCAGGAGCATGATATGACTGAAATAAATAGTATTACATAAGTAATAGGTCAAATGACAAATTAACAACATTACAGATTTGCAGGAACATTGATTGAAGAATAATAATTGCAATTCTGAAAAGGGTTCCAAAGGACACAAATATATACAGCTGTAACATTAAACCTGGTTATCTCTTTCACTGCTACTATATGCCACAGGTGTGGAATAGGCAAAATTATGCAGTGAGGGAGTGATGACAGGTCTGTACCCATACATCATTCCTATTGAATTGCATATGTGCACCTTTTATTTATTTAGGTATTTTCGTTATTACTCTTGGACGTGTTTCAGCAAGTTAGAGTTTCTAATTGACTTAATGGAAACATTCTGAAAAAAAATCTGTTCTGAGAACATTTTGCTTGTGCATTTGACATTTGCCTGTTTTTCTTCTTATTAGGAGTATTTGCATGAAAAACATGGAACACAGAAGTTCATTTGGTTCCAAGATCTATTTCCCACCTGAAGTCAGAATCAATTCCGTATTAACTAATTGAACTTCAATGGATTTTAAGTAGATTTTATAATTATAGAAATACTCTGCTTAATTCAGAAGAGAAGAAGGTGAAATTGGCCTAAAGCCAGTTAAGCACTCTCCTGCTCATAGGTTAAAACCCAGTACAAGTTAAAATAGCCTCAGGCTTTCTGTAACTTGCACCAGATGGCAGAACCCCTCAGAGGCAATTACTTTGGCAGGGATGACTGAAGCATGGTATGCTCCAAGTAAAGTCCTTCCTGCCCCAGTACATTTCCAATAAGCATTTCCTTTGCCAAGATGCTGCAACGACAGCTTTACACTGCTCAGAGATTTCTCCCATGTGGGATAAATCCCCAGTTAGTCAGAACAGGTTTAATTCTGCTTAGAACTGCTAAAGTAATATATGGCCAACTTGGCTTAGACTAACAACTGGCCCCACATCCACAGCTAATGAATAAGCAATAGTCCAGGTCTGTATGACATCAGTTTTCTGTGTGCATTGTTTTTTTAATGTTTCTATTTTTTGTTCATCCTTTTAACAGTCCATACCTACAGTTTATCTATATGGAAAAATGCTTACTGGTACCTACCCTAAATTGCTTTTCCTATAGTATTTCCTATTGACACCCACTTGTCCAGTTAGCACAGTTATGCTGGAAAAAACCCCTAGTTATCTTTCTGAAGCTTCAGGTTAGCATTCAATACAGTTTTTCAACAGCCTGCATTCTCAGACATTATGGATCTAAACTCTCAGCCTGCCCTCATAGCTTATAACCTTTAATCCTGACATCAATCTCGGTGCTCAGTCCAATTACTATAGTGCTGTGTTCTGAAAACTGGCAGAGATTCAAGAGAAGTTTGTGAAAACTTGCAAGTTTCTCGTTCATTTTCATTAGAAAGCTAGTGAGACACAAATCTCCTTCAGATGCTCTTGGAAATTCCTCCTACTCATAGGTGAGGAATAGTATCTCTAGTCCAGGAGTTTGAAGAATCACAGAAAACTGTTCTGTGTTACTGATTTCTTCAGGTTGGCACAGGACCTGCACAGATTTTCTAATTCCTTTCAGGAGTGCCTAGTAATTTATTGTTTTACTTTAATCTAGTTTCTGGTATGAATGAACAACTTCAACACTTCAAATCTTAAAAGGATGCTCACCAGGCTCCAGGTGTATTGCAAGTTCAAAGTCTGTTTCTAGATCAGAAATTGCACTGCAATTATTATTTCTTCATAGTGGCCCTGTTCAGAAAACAAAAAATACGATAGGAGGAGCTTTTATGGTATATAGATTCTGGCATTTGAGAGCAATAAGTATTTTAGAATGAGCATTATATCTGAAATTTAAAAAATGAGGAAAGTTTTGCAGTAATAAAGGTCTCACATTCCCTGATAATTTCTCCCTTTGATAGGAGTCTTTGATAGGACATACCTTCTCCCTAGCATCCATATATCCTGTCCTGTGCTTTAGAGCTTAAAAGAGCAAAACCTGAAGGGTGATTCAGAGACTGAAAATCTCATCTGAACTGCATATGGATGGGGTTAAAACTGCACTTTTCTTTTAGAAAGTTGTCCCCCTGGTACCTGTATCTTACCAGCAACAGCAGCAAAGCCCAGGGATGGGCTGTCTACACCGTCTGAGTCCTGGAGAAAGCAAGGTGGCCAGTTTCTGAAACAGAGCCTATGCATCATCTTCTTTAATGTCTTCAGCAAAATAAATTACTTGTTCAGGCTGAAGGCATCAAATTGCTTTTTGAAAATGAGGTCTCTAAGATAACAGTGAAAACACATTTTCTGGAAGCTGGTTTGTTTTTTTTCTCTATCTGAGCTCAGCAAGGCACCAAAGTTTGGTCTCTGAAAGCATTTTTGCTTTGGTCCATTAAATGATACAGCTTAGCATTGATCTGAGGCTTTATTTCCCTGTGCATTTTCATAGCCTTACAGTATAATCCTACAGTAATGCAAGAAAACACATCAGACCACCTGCTTGCATTCCACTCTTTCCTGGCCTCTCTGATACCATCTGCCCAGTGAGAAATGGCATTGTCTTCACCTTCATTAACATCATGGGTCCCATGATGAAACACTGATTTCCTCAGTTCTTTATATTCACCATGTTATATCCACATCCACATCCAAAACAGCATTGTCTCACAAACACTTCACTTTTAGATAACATCATCAGATTTTCTGGCATTCACAGATCAAGGAAAGAACATTGCAAATGTGTAATTTGCCAGATACACAAGTAGAATATTTTACTTCTAATGACATATACCAACAGTTGTTGCAAACATGTACATCACTTAAGGCTGTCTTTTACCTGGTTTCCTGAAGAAACTCTAAAAATTACTTGAAGACAAAGAAATAGTTTCAACAAGGACTGTCTAACAATAAAGAGAAATTTAGCAAACAAGTTAATATTGCCAGTGTAATGTTCTCTGACTGGTAACAAGTAGTTAAAGTAATACACACAGTTTATGGGGAAAAAAATTATATAAAGAATATAAATACAACTCTTTTGTGTATTTTTTTTTGTCCCTTGAATTAAGATCTATGAGATCTTATGTGTCATCCCCAGTTTATTAGTCCATAACTTTACGATATTTTAGCAGCTTGGCAAACTGGAATTCAATAATGTTGTAAATAATATTGGCAGCTTTTGGATTCCTAAGACATATTTTTATTGTACCTGTATCTTGTACAAATTGGCATATGAGATCCCATTACATCAGGCAGATAGATTGTTTGACATACAAGAAATATTTAATGTCACTCTATTTTGATGAAGATAACAATACAGTTTGCTAGAAAATTCCTAGTCAGATTTCAGACCTCTAAGTCCTTTTTTGAAGAAAAAAAATTGAAAAATAGAAGATCAGATTTGAAAATAACCTCCAAGCAGTGTGTTTGCCACAATTCTGATGCACATTAGAAGCCCGTAAAGTCATTAATTAATTCCATAGCAAGTTATACAAACCTCTCAGTCATAGCTACCAGGAACATTTGGGGGGGACCAAATACATTTTTATTTTTAAAGCTTTAAACCATCATACTATATGAAGACATGGTTTTGGGATATAACTGTGTGTCACTGTTAGAGACCTGATGGTCACCATTAGAGAACAACCATTCTACAACATACATAATTTTATTATTCAGAAAAACGAACACATTTCACAGTTTGTGTTACTAAAATAAGCCTAAGCTTATTAAATATTTTCAATCAAAATATGGCATTAACAAGAATAAATAAAAGTCTTGTAGATTTTATTTATTATGTTACCTTGATCCCTGTTTTCTATTATTGTGATCATTCCCTGTTAAGGCAAAATCCTCAAAAACAGTGAACAGCTAAATGTGGAGTCCTTTCTGTGCAAAGGTTGAGAAATGTTTATACTGAGGGATAGCAGGAGTCTTGCGTTATTAATTTTTTTTTTCTTCTGGAAAACAATCTTGTGTGATAGATGCATAAATGACAAGGGCATTTCCTAGCTTTGACTTTTAATTTCCAATTACAAAACCAGGGATATTTCAAGGTCATGAAGAAAAGATATGGTCTATAAAACACAGGTAAACTGGATACAGGGCACATTGTCCCAGGTAACTGAATTTTTACTTCTGCAACTGACAATTAGTTGTATATTTGCACGCTCCAAATGTAATCAATATGTTTTTACAATTGTGTTGACATTTTTTGTAAATCTCCCCTTTACATTATTTGTTCTGTATCCTAAAGAACCCATATTTAAGGAAAGTAATTGGAAAATATATTCAAATGTTTTATGTTAAAACTAAATGAATATTTTTACACCCTTACAAAGGCGTTGTACAATGATTGTTTTTCCTCCTTGAGACCAGATTTTAGAAATCTATAGGCATCTGAATTGACACATATAGGTAAGCAGGGCAACCACCAAACCCCAGCTGAAACACAGAGTAGATTTATGTCATTACCTCGCTAACAATGCTGGCAGAGACATACAGGGACACAGGTTTCCTCCAGCTTGATTCATCCTATCACTGCTTACCCAAAAAATATCAATTGCACGTGCAGTTCGTCATGGGGTTGTGCTTTTATGATCTCTCTCTCCCCCTCAACAGGAGGTTCAAGCATGTCCTGTGTTACCTTTACACAGGAATTCTACATCTCAAAACAGGCAGAGGATGAACAACAGTAGGCATAGTAAATGCAGTTTTCCCATATCAGCATTCTCAGGATTCCCAGCTGCAAGGTCGCTGAGCAAAACCATTTATTCCTCACCAAATTCTCCAGTTTGAACCCTTCCCTCTCAACAAAAGGTATTAGGATAAAATGAGCATGTCTTGCACAAGTGAAAGGAATCTTTGTCTTGAAGAACAATGATTTGTTTTCTGGAAGACTTTTTTCATTTCATATTCAAGAAAAGAGAGTTTCTTCTTCTAAGAAAAAATTATTTAGGCAGTGTGAACCTACACACTGATTAGAGTAGAGGAAAATTGACTTTTCCTTTACTTCTTTAGATTTACCATGGGAAATACATGGATATTTTTATGGAATATCAAATTCTGTTTACATACCTTCCCATTAATTTATAATAAGGAAGGGAAACACTTGAGGGCTGAAGCCATCAAGGCAGTCAGACTTCCCTCCACTTCTGAGAGAAAGCCAGAAGTGAGAGGCAATTAAAGGAGTGTAGGAAACTGTCGGAAAACTGTCCTAGGACATAATATGTCAGGACACATGACTTCTTTAATTTGTGATTTTCTCTTTGTGAACAGGTTTTTCAGTCTCTCTTTCTTACTCTCCTACCTAGTTTCTCCACAGCAAACATTCCCCTTCTGTCTCCCTGTGATCACTTTAATCTTCTCCCTTTTTCTCATATCAGTATTATAGCTTTTTATTCTACCTCATGGTTTTCTTTTAACCCAAATCCTTCAAAGTAGTAAGATAAATCCACAGCATAAAATTTGTGTGACAGAGAGTATCAGTCCTGGTTTACATTTTGACTCAACCTGACTTTCTGAGTTCCTTTATTCTCCACTTTTCTCTTACTATACAATTTCTACAGTGCTTATTTGTGCATCAAATTCTCTAAAGTATTTTTCCAATTCTCTCTTACTGCTGAAAGGGACACATGAAGTGGATCAATGCTAAATAGTTGTGATAGTATTTCAGTATTATTAGAGATGCATTTTCTTTCCCAGACATAAAGCAGAACTGCAGAAACTGTTTTTTGCATAACCTGATGAAATATCAAGTTACAATATAAGCCACACAGCGATTTTTACTAGAAGGCATTTGCCACACAGGCATTTAGAGAGGAGTGCAGTCAACCACAAACCAGGTTTCAAGTTTTAAATAGAACCTAGTTCCACCTAGAAGAATATTTTTGCCTGTGTTTTTCAAAGAGAAAGTATATCAGGTGCTTTCTGTTCTGATTTCCAAGCGATATGCTCTTTGTGATCCACCTTTGTCTCATTAGTGGCAAGTTTAGAAATGGTGAGAACTTGGCCTTCCATAGGTTCTTGTAGACTTATCAAATTGCTTCAGAAAATATGCATATTCTCCCCTAATCCAAAGCCACATTTGAAAAGCAAAATGAGGTGTAAAATTAAGGAGAGCAAATGAGCACTCAAGCAGGAAAAATGAATGGCGTGCAAAAACACACACTAATGTTAACAACTTTTTTTCCAAATCAGACAAAGTCCATATATTTAACTGGTTGACTGCATTTACATGTATTTCCCACACCATTGCATGCCTTTTTTGGATGTCTGAAAATCCCAAAACATTCCTGGTCTGTAAAGCAGCCCATGGAGATGAAAAATAGGATATTTACACTAATGTGCATCAAATGTGGTTAAGAATCAGCAGTTCCTATGCATACCACTTTATGGTGGGTGGCAAAGCAGTGAGAAAATGCTGTCAATTAAGAAGTAATTTTTTTGATTAGGCCTTTCTGCAACCCCTTGTCCAGCAGGCAGGAGAATGTTATCTAAAAATGAGAGCTAAAGAAATATAAATACTTAGACAGTAATTAACCTCCCACTTAATTTTTAAAGAGTAAATTCTCACTCTCTCATTATCAAAAATGTCTTCCATTTTGTTTTTAAAGACAGTGACTATCAAAATTCACCATTAATTATACAAAAAATCTTGGGTTTAGAATGTACATATTAGAGTTACCAATTAAATAGCCAGTGACAAAAGTGACATGCTTTGCTGCATTTTATGTTTTTACAATGTGTTCTTCAGGTAATTTTTTAATGTCTATGTCCCATATTTACTAAATAGTGCACACTCATTTCCCACAAGTTTTATTTCAACCTTTAGTTTTTAGTTTTTACTTTGATAAAACTAAAGTAAAACACTATATCAATAATAAAAATAACAAACAGCCCAGCCTATGATGATATACCAAAATAATGGAATGCAGTGGCATGGCATATCTATACCATGGTTTACACAATGTAATTGTATATCTATACTGTGCTTTACACAATATAACTGCAGTTTAGGGTTGCATCTAAAGCTGTCTTTTCTCTAGGCTTAAGTTAGATGTATTAATATATTAGTATAGAGATTGTGCAGGTGTGAGGTTTAATTACAAAATATGTTGGTTCTGATTGAATAAGTCGTATGACTAAATCCAACTTGGATACAGAACAGTGCAAGTTATATTAAAAATCATTATATTTGGAATTTGGAGCAAGACATTGTAGCTAAAAGGCAATTGGATTAAATTAGTTTAGAGATTACAAGACTTTAAGCAAAATTTAGCAAGTGAATATTAACATGTGCATTTTATTATAACCTTCTCCACTCTTTTTTCATTTTTAGTTACTTTTGATGCCAATGAAATAAGACACATAAAAGACTCCTACACCAATTTCCACCACTGCACTTTGGCTCTGCTCAAACTCATAAAATTATCCTCCTGTGTCTCAAACACTGCTGAATCAAAGCTGAAGCCATAGTGTGGGCTACAATAAACTCTTTGTTCTTCTAACTTGTTTTCATCAATGATATTTTGTTTCCTACAGCTGTGTGTCACAGAAAATATGCAGCTGTCTTGTACAGAGTTCCAAGTATTACTAATCTAAATGGTTAACACTGTCTTCAAGGCATCATAAGAAGAATCAATGAAGCCCAGGGAATTCTGTCTTCTATAAACAAGTGTTTAATGCTTCAAGACTACTCAATGAGGATGTGCAAGGCTATGAATAATTGTACCTGGGGGCTTATTCAATTTTTAAGACTGAGGAATGTGTATGCTATCACAAAATCTATCTTCAGATACCTCTCAGCCATAGTGCAAGCCTTTCATGAATATTCTACAGAGCACATCTTGTTTTCTACTGCTCTGTGTGAAATCTTTTGTTTTGATTCTCTGTGCTTCCTTTTGTGCTGATAAAGTGTAATGAGTGCATGAAATACTTCCCAAGTGACTTACATAATATGCCCAATGCCAGTGAAGCTCTGAGCGAGTGCACGCCTTCTGCTGAATGCAAAAGGGGAGATATCAGTAAAAGCATTATAAACCACATGTTTTTACAAAAATAATATAATAGCAGTGCATCAGCCTAGCAGGAATTGCAAATAAATCATTGGTCTTGGGAACTCAGAGCCATGCATGGAAGCTTAAATTTATTCCTACTGTTGTTTTTCTGTCTTTTTTATTCATTATGTATCACCAAAATTACATGTAATATCTCAGTCATATTTCTGGGGTATGTCTGCCAAATCCTTTTTCAGCAATTTTTAAGACTTCAGCTAGATTTGAATTTCTACTGAAGGAAAAATTAGCATTTATTTGAGCAAAACCTTCTACAGTTGCTTTTAGACACATTGCAGATGTCCTTAGAGTCACACCTCATTACCTGAGATCACTTGAGGTGACCAGATTTGTGACCAGACATGGAAAACATCACCCAGTATGAATACAAGCCCACTGTAGATACTGGCACCCACAACCTCTGGGACACATTATGTCATTACCTCACAGTTTTTTTATGATGTCTTCCATTAACACTACTGGACCAGATTTGGCCAAAAGACTTCTAATGGGGATGCATGCAAGGCTTGTGAGGGAACTTCTGTAAATGTATATGTTCTGGGTCCTTAAAAATTCAGTTGATTCACTCCAGCCCTAAGACTATAAGGTTTTTTGTACATGCATATGTGAATTCTTTTTGTGCCTATGTGTGATAAGCCTAGGCAAATCTTTCCTGTGGAATTAGGGGACAATTGCATAATATAACATACCTTAGGCAATATTTAAGGCCAAGGGCAACACAGATAGTGAAAGGGCTAACAAACAGTTATTATGAGGAGTGGCTAAGAGAGCTGGGAGTGTTTAGGCTGAAGAAAATGAGACTCAGAGGGGACCTTAGAATTCTCAACAACTACCTGAAAGGCTGTTATAGAGATCTGGGTGACAGTCTCTTTTGCTATGTAAAAAGTGACAACACCAAAGGAAATGGCCCCATAGGCCCAGAAAGGTTGTGACAGGGAAGCTTTAGATTAGGTATTGGAGATAATTTCTTCACTGAAAAGGTCAGTCACTGGAAAAAGATTTCAAGGGAGGTAGTGGAATAACCATCCCTGCAAGTGTTCAAAAATGTCTAGAAATTGACTTGGGTTTATGGTTTAGTGGTGAAGATGGCTGTGGTTGGCTTCAATGATCTTAGAGGTCTTTTCCAGCCCTAATGATTCTGTGATTCTATGCTGTTACTGCTGCTAATGCTATTCCAGTCAATGCTACTGAAATGACTAAAATGGAGCTACTCTGATTTACAAAAGATGCAGTTATTGTCAATTTTTTGGATGAAGTCAAAATTTAGAAGCTCCTTTAAAACAATATTAACCTAAATAAGAATAGATACATACCCTAGAATACTTATCAAACTTACTAAAACTCAAGAAGAAATAAGAAATCTAGCTAGAAAATCTAGCTTTAGCTTTTAGCTAAAGCTGAAACCACCATTATCTTCATATGGGAAACTAAATCTGAAGATCCTACACCAGTTTGGTTTTCCTTGCCTTACACACTGCTGTCCCCACATGTTATCACAAGAGATCACAGTGTATTATAAAGGTTTCTGTTGTGTGAAATGAAGTGCAAATTAATCCATTTGTTTGTTTCATGATTAATTTATTATTGAATACTCTACTATTTTCAACTAAATGTGGGGTTCAGATAATGTAAAAAGTAACACCTTTTCCAAAAATGTTGTATCCAAAAAGATAAGCAGTCTGAATTCTGATACATGCATCAATGACTCTCTGATCTATTGCAGAAAGTCTCTGCAGACTCCTGCATAGCTGTGACCTATGGGAGAAAAATAGACCTATGATCCTTCAACCTGAAAAAAATCAAGTGTTAATGGCTGGCAAAAGGATTAATTATTGTGATCAGTGGATGGCCATTTTTTAACTCAAATCCTTGCTCAACTGCAAAAAAAAAGTTTCTGGAACACTCTTGGTTTTTGTTCTTCTAGATTGCAGGGATAAAATGAGACATCAAGCTGCAAAAATCTATGTTCCTTCTGCATTTCATTCATGTTTCAGGCCTTGTATTTGCTTCCCTCTGTCCATAGAAGCAACTAGAGAAAGCATCTGGTTCTAGACCAAGTTTCTTCTGCCACAGTACTTCTGGACATTTTCCTGAAAACTTCTTTTTAATGTGAGTGTGAAGAAATAATCAGGAATCTCAGAGGAGAGATAGTCTGTGGTAGTCCTTCCACCTTGTATTATTAAGGTACTTGGATAGAAATAGTGTGTAAATAAATGCTCACCGACTCAGGTCTGTGTTATTTTGGTAATATGTGTAAACGTCAATCCCTAGCTAAGAATCAATCACACTCAGCTGGGATACTGAAAATTCCAGCAGAACAACAAAAGAACTGAGCAATGTTGATCTCAGCCACCTCGTGGTATTTTACTGGTTTCTTACTATTTACAGTTTTCACTGCAGTTTTGCTCAAAGGCTCCTTTATAGTATCAAACCTTATTCTGTCTGGATCTGTAAGAAAAAGAAATATATGTATATGTATATGTATGTATATATACGCACACACATATATTTGTGTATGTATATATATGGGGATGCATGCAAGGCTTGTGAGGGAGCTTCACAAATCCCCACTGAACTATCAACCTGACAGCCATCACCCATTTTTTAGTTCCATACTACTTGGTTGTAAAAGAGTGTCCCCAGTTTCCCTTTGACAATGTATGACTATCTCCTTCAGCACAATGTCTCTCAAAGTATACTGAACAATCTGTGTCTGCTCCCAGTTCACTTATTACTGCCAGCATGAATGAATACATCACTATGCCCCTCTGGTTTTACTTGTTTGGAACTACAGATATATATCTGTGTATACAGAGAGAGACATATCTTAGATTTTTCTCTAGATCTGATGGTGCTTTTTATTAGGTCAGTGGACAAAATTCAATAGCAAGATACATAGCTCTATATTTCCATATGTATTTTTTATTCCATGTGTTATTATAGATGCTAAAACCAATTTGATATCAAATTATGGTCCATAATGGTAGAAAGGCAAAGTCAAAGCTCAGGGTAGAAGAGCTCATAGCATGAACATTAAATTTTTCCTTGTTAATTCTAGTACTTTGGACTCCTAGACTCTAAAGTAAAAATGAATCAAAATAAAAATCATCTGGCATGTAAATCCTGTAGCTGATGGCAGAAAAATCTTATTCAATCCAAGTCATTTAAGGGGGTTTCCAAGCAAAGGAGTAATGGTCTTAAATCTATGATTAACAGAAATATGTATATTTTTTTCTTTATACTAAAGGAAGACAAGCTCATATTGAAGGTATGCTAAGAACAGATCAGCTTCATATAGGCCATATAAATTAGTACATCAGTCACCTAACTGAACATTCTGAATAGGAGACAGAATCTGAGCAACACAAAAAGCATATCAGTCAGTAGATTGTAAAACTTAACATGCTGAAGAGAAATATAAGATTTTTGCAGGAACAGCCTGTTATTAATTCCATTTTAAAAGCATTATTTTTGTTGTAAGGAAGTAACCTTTCCCCCATCTTTTTATTCTTTGTTTGTGAAAAAAACAAGATAACCAAAGTCGAAAGACAGAAATTGAACAAATCACAGAAATGTTAGCAGTTTTCCCCAGAATTGCTAACCATATTTTCAGTGATTTGTTTGGCTGCTACAGTGTCTGATGTAATATACAATATCAAACACAAAATAATTATGTAGAACTGATAGTTGTGCACTATCATTACCATTTAAGTATCTTAGTTAGACCACAGAATCCAATAAGGGTAGTTCTGTGAAGGTATGTGCCACATGTGCTGCACTGAGATTGTTCCATCTCTTCCTTGCTCTTTGCTCTGATGACAAACCCCAATCACACACAGCAAATATTCTTTTCCAAATTTTTTGAGATAATCTGAAAAAAAGCTATGGCTCAGAGGAATATCTATACAAATAACTACTGCTTATTTCCCAAGCAATAACCCTTTTATTAAATCCTGCTCCTCCATTTCAGAATCCATTTCTGTGCAATTTGAGAACTTCTTCCACTGCCACAACTATCATTCAATGTGTATTTGACTGAATTTAATCTCAACTTTAAAACAAAGTAGAATTCCAATTTATACTAACTCTAGGTATATGTGTTTGAAATCTGTTAGAGTGGAATCACAAGAAAATAGTAACAGCAAAGACTACAATAATAATAAAAATAAAATACAAGGATCCTTTGACAATGTATGACACTCCAAAAGCAATTAGTAAAAACCTGCTGAGTAAGCACAAGCCATTAATAGGGACCAAGTTTTAGGATACTAAAACTCAGCTCACTTTTCTCTTACCACAGGAGTAAAATTTCCTGTTTATTTCAGTGACAACTCTTTATATTCAATTGTCTCTGCATTTAATAATTTGTGCATGCATGCAGTTCATATTTTTCAGGATGTTTTGGAAAAAAAGGACAGATATTACAGACAAATACATGTGACATGCAAAAAATTTAAATTTTCTTTTCAGACCAAACCCACCAGACAGATGGCCTTGGAAACAGTATTGACTAAAAATCAGATATTCAAATTAACAGAAAAAGAGCAAACAAATTACAATTGTTAAAAAGGGGATCAGAAACATTTCAATGACCACAAGGTTAAGAACGAAGCTGTAAGTGCAGATAAGGAATACTGGTATGTGCAAGTATTCCAGGGTTTTTTTTGTGGTTTTGTCTTCCGTCAATAATTTCCAGCAGGAACAAGACTGAAAACTAGAAATATTTAGGTACTATTTTCTGAAATGTTTAGATGCTGCAGCCAGAGCTGTACCATTGAAGGCAATGGTATATAGCTGGATATAACAATCACTGAAACCTTTAACACTTGTAGGGAGAAATAAAAGCCCCAAGTAGCCCCCAGAAACAACCCCTCATAAAAAAATATTGACTAGTGATAGTAAGTCATAAAATAAAGGGAAATTAATCCATGATTATTAATGACGCTCAACTCAGATCTGATTTTTTAAGTAACCTAAAGTCTGACTGCATTACTTGAGGGGAGGGGTGCTCAGGGAATGATTCTGCTTTAGGGAGTTGTTTTCCAGAGCTGTTGCAAATATATAGTATGAGGTTACACACTCTAAATTTGCCTTGTGATTCAATCCACGGAGGTGAAAGTAGAGATACTGGATTTTTTAGGCAAGTTTGTTTGTGTATGGAGTGTACGGAGTCCTCTGACTCCATGGCAAGTCATGCAGGAGTCAGGAGGTGGTGCAAGCTACGCAAGTGCCATTCACAATCTCCAACGGCCTTCTGGGAGCCAAGTCAGAAGGAGAAAGGCATAATAAATGAAAAGTCTGGATAAAAGAGAGCATTATTTCAGGAATTATTAAGAAGATAAGGAGACATTTGTCTTTGAAGGACCTGAGTATGTTATTCTCGTGCCTCCATGCACATCATGTACTTCTGACCTAGAGAGCTGACAGCACACACTTAGGCAGTTTTAGTATTTCCAAGTTATGCCAGGTCTTACTCTCTGAATCTAAAAAGTTAAAAGCAATTTTAAGAGAAGTAAAGAAATATCAAAACTATTACTAATCAAATAAGTCCTTCAAACCATTGCTGTACTTGACAGCTGTTAAATATTAAATGGGGCTAGGCACAGACATGACAGAGAGCCTGAAGCCTTGCCCTTCTAAACAGTGCCTGGAGGAAGAGAGTTTTGGCCATTGAAGTAGTCAACCAGTACCTGACAAGCCATTCATTAAAACAGAACAGTTTATTAATGCCTCTCCTTGTTTCAAGGTTACCACATAAATCAAATTACAAAACCCAAGACCTTTAGAAAGATGAGTAGAGCAATTTGATCCAGAAAAATAAGCTCTAAAAATTGCTTGAAAAAAATAAAATAAATAAACAAACCTTAAAACATAACAATAATCACCACATAACTGACGTAGTCAGAGTACATAGGGGTTCAACAACGACATTTTAATAATTTTTTATTAAATATGTCTAAAAACAAAGACTGTTCTTAGGTGATGCTGTAAATCTCTGTTAGACAAAAAACATTTCTTTAGAAATCTGTAGGAAAATACTAATAAGTGACAAATATAAATCTACTGTGAACTTTAAAGAGAAACTGTGTTCCACAGAGCAAGATAGTGCTCACAGCTACTGCACAGGACTTTTAGTTCTTTTCTCAATAGCTATATTTGTTTTCTTTGTGGGGACCTAGTAGATGAAGTGTATTATATTCCTGTAATGCAAAAGTGAAAGATATTTATGGCAGCACTTATGGCCAAAGCTACATTAAATATGGTCAATTACTTTCATTTAGGGGAAAAAGAAAAGATAATATGGCAAGCAAATTTTCAACAGAACAATGAAGTTCTTGTGCCTACAGGCTACATATAACATAAATTGCAATGGAGTGAGAAAAATGGACTTTAAAAGTACATTTATTTTCTCAAAACACCTGACAGTTACTTGCAATCCACCTAACTTTGATAGAAATCCTGTTGCTGACAGCCTTAAAGTGGTTAGTATTTTTCAGTGTCATAGATATACCTGGTTAAAGCTATTAACACCCACTAATATGTTTATAAATTAAATAACATTGGTTGTTCCTGAAATAGTATTTAACACAGCTGAATAAAAACTTGTCATATACCTCAAGGACTGTACAAATAATATTCAGTACAATATTCAATTCTGTATTTTTTTTTCAGCTGGTTTTCTCTGACTTTGTGAAACATATTTTCTGGGCAGCTGCCTTATCTTTATGCCTCCACACAGATAGTAAACTTTCTGCTCTCCTGACTAGGGCTACGTGATCTCGCCTGAGATGATGTTACCAGTTTCTTTCATTGCATATCCAAGGTGGGGCAATACATGTTCTGTTTCAACATTGAAATGAGACTTGGCTGAATATAAAATCAATCATTTCCTTGAGTTAAACATCATCACTTGTGGGTGATTTCCTTCAAAGTTTGCTTGGTTTATGCATGTCTTTTGGATGTGAAATATTTTTCTGGAAATCAGGCAACAATCATTCATGAGAATGCAAGCTTTTTTTTTTCTTTCTGGTAGACCACTTCTAACTCAAATATTCTGAAATGCACTTAAAGTAACAAGGACAAAATTTAGCAAGACTTGAAGCTTTAACACTATGGATTAAGTGTAGGTAAAGGTGTAGAGTGTTGCTTGTAGATTATCAAAACAGCATGTCAGGATTAGGGACTAAAAGAAAATCTGTGCAGCATTGAGAGGAAAGAAGGAAGTTCTGTATCTTTGGGACTACTGAGGGCTATATATCATCAATGACTATAGTGAAAAAAAAATTGGGTTTTGGGAAGCAGCCTGCCAGAAAAATGCATGCAATAAATGATACTATGAGGTCAATAAAGAATTGTCAAGGTCTAGAACCTACTACTGATATCGCAAAGAAACTCTATAAAGGTCAAGCCAAAACACATTAACTCTTTCCTAGAGAGCAAGTAAAATACTCTCCTACAATCTTTCTTCTAAACATGTTCAATGTTGATGTAAACAATGTTGTAAGCCAAATATTTTTTTCTGAAGGGCTAGGTTGTGATCCAAATATTTATCCAAACTACACACATGAAAGTTTACTACATATTTCCAAGTATATATAAAACATATATATTTTGAAGATGAGCTAAATGTATTGCTTTTTCTTAAAACTGCAGGAAAACACATGAAGTTAGCTGATTTAGACTTGTATGAGAAAACTGTTTACTCTAGAGTCTAAGCAATGTAACCAAGCCAAAATCTGAATCTAATATAAAAGCCAAATCACAGACCAAATAGATCATTAACTGAAGAAGCATTCTAGCTGTTCAACCAACTTAAAAAATAACCTCTTAAAATTTGAAACAAAAGCATCAATATATGCATGTAATACAGAAAACAACCATTACACAAATCATAGCAAACAAACAATTATACAGTCCTCAGAGGTCCCACTCTGCAAAGTTAAATTAAAGCAGGCATTCAAAAATGCTGAAAACCTGTTTCATTTAGTCTGATTTGGACAGATTAATTCATACACAAACAGCTTCTCATATAACTTTCAAGGAAGACTTTTCATAGATAATTATATTTCAAAGTTCTATAAAATATATGATAGACTAAAATACCAGCATTTGCAGACCATTCCCTTATTGCTCTTACAAATGTTTTAGAAGCTGTCCCAGAAACAACATGGAGTTAGTTAAAAGGACAACTCTAACTGTAAAAAGGACAGTTAGAGCCTGTATTTAAAATGAAAATAAATAAAACCTTCCTTTCAACCTTTAAACACAACTCCTCTTCATTTTATCTTCATATCTTTAAACAGTCTGGTATTTTCAGATCAAGTGATTTTTTTTTCCTCTTACATTTTTTTTAGAGTAACGGTGTTAATCCTTCTCGTAGACTGAATGCTACAGCAATTACACTGTAGGATAGATTTCAGGTACCAGTTCTTTCTGAGATAATGTCTCTTGTTTTTGAGAAACTTCCCAACTACTGCATCCTGTAAAATAGTGTATTTCAGACAAGATACTTCTTACAGGTATTCCCACTAGCTCTGTCAATAATGGCATATTATTAAAAAGTATCCCTGAATCAAAGACAAGTATGAAATAATAATTTATTACAGCCCACATGGGTATACTGCCAAAATACTCTCTATTCAAAAAAAAAAGGAAAAACCCCCATCAGTGTTATCTGAAAGCATATTAGACTGTAGTAGAAGGCCCAAAACTGATAAAAAGACACATTCCTCAGAAAACATCTTGATTCCAGCTTTGCCAGGCATCTGATACATTCCTGCAGGTGGCCAGAGTGGAGTGAGCCACATGGAGATTTACCAAGTCTCTCTTGAGGGGTGAGCCCGCAGCCTCTCAGATTGGTTTAATAAGAGTGAGACCACTTCTCCAGGCGTGCCTTGTAACAGAAAAGCTTTTAATAAAAAGAGAAAATAAGAAACAGTATAAAGCAAATAAAAATAAGCTGTATACAAGGGAAGGGAGACCCTAGCACTATGTAAAGCACCCCAAAAAAGCCATGAGGACTCTTTTAAATACCATGGATGGGGAGGTGTCCTTGGCAAACTGCCCAATAGAGAACAGCTACATATCTGAAAGACAGGTACAGAGACCTATCCATGCCTCTGTCCTGGCATAAAGCCAATGGCTGCCAGGAGACCATAGAAGTTTCTGAGGCTTTTTCCTTTTGGGTCCTAAGGTAAAACTAAAACGTATCTTCCCTATAAGGAAAATATCTGCCTGGTCTAAAACTGCACCACTACAGGCATCCACCTACTGAATATCACAGTCAATTAAAGTTAGCCCTGTTATTCCAATATTCCATTAGCATGAATGTATCTTGCATAAATTGTATGGAATGATCCTTATACACCATTCACCATTGTTTGAAAGTTTCATGTTGCCATTTCTGACTAGCTACAGAGACACACACCTCTTTTTATTTTGCCAGTCTATAATCTAGTCTTTCCCTAATGGAAAAATTCTTAATAAATGCAAGCAAGTTTGTGTCATTTCTGCACAGCCAGCTAGCATATGAATATGTGTGTACCTACAAAACCCAGTAATTTCCTAAACATTTGAGTGCATATAAACCAGTAAGCATTTGCAAAACAAATTAAAAGAGATGAAGAAATGTTTGATCAGCACAACCAATAAATTTTTGGAAAAGTGCTCACAGACACTGTATTTTGCTCTTAAGTTACCTAAATTTTTGTGCCTCACAATGTCAAATGGTCACAACATTTACCTCTGAAGTAGTTTTCTCATAGAGATAATGATGAAATACTAATATATATACATACAGTGTCAATATAAATACATAAAAATTTGGGATTTGAACTCTATTAATGTTATTAATGTAGAAAAACACGATATTATCTCAGTTTGGTAATAATGGGCTCAGGGCTAATAATTCCCATGTTGTGATTTTGATCCATGTACAAGCCATTCTCTTGGGAGATAGGCTTTATGATCCTTGTTAGTCTCTTACAACACAGAATATTCTGTATGGGATATACCAATGCTTTGAGTAGCAAACATATAGTAAATCAAAATTTCATCTTGATTTGCATTTCTTTCTCCATAAATTATACCCTCCTAATCGGCTGCTTCTTAGCACAAATGAATAAAAACTAGAATTTCAATTTAATTTATATTGAAGAGAACCAAATCTTTCTTTTAAACCCAGATCAAATTAAATGCAGTGAAGAGAAATCATCCTTTGGGATACAAATAGGACAGCTTGTAAAAACTCAATGAATCTGTAAAATAACTTAATTTCAATAAACTGTCATATATCCATTTTGTCATTTCTATTTGGCAATACAATACTAACATTCTCACAGTGGTGGGGAAAATAAATATACTTGAAATGGATACCAGTTTCAAAACTGAAAACTTTCAAAACAAACACTGAAAAGCTTCTAGACAAGATATTTTAACATTTTTATAACTTTGGCAAGAAAGAGATTTTTGGGTTGCTTTTAATTTCTGGTCTTAGTTTGAACAAAACTGACATTAGTCTTAAAGCCATTTCAATCCCATTTAAGTAACAATTCCTAAGAGAATGGGATTTTCAAAAATGTGTTTTCGATATAAAGACAACTACTCTTCTTCCACATTCCTTTGAGTAGCTTCTATGAAGCACACCTTAAAATGTACAAGGATTTCTAAGTTCTTAGATGGGCTAATTAACCTTTGTCTACTGCTGAGTTTGAGAATTGAAAGCTAATATCTAGGAAATCATCAGGCACAGGCTGTAAGGTGAGAACTTCTTTGTGTGCCCATAGAAGTGTTAATCACGGAAGGGTTTCTAGCATGGTCTATTCACCATTTTGTTCAGGCAAGCAAATAATGCAAATCACTCCCACTTCAGAAAGGTTGCCTTCTGACAGCCTACAGCCATTCAGAGCTGGTGACAGCATGCCAGTTGCGTCCTAAAGATACTTGATCTGCACTTATACTGGAATCTCTGTGCAAAGGGTTGCTATATCTATTTTAGTAAAAGTAAACAATGAGCTAGGTAATGAAGTTCCTGGAAAGGCTAAATTGCAGCTAGGCCCAGTGGGTGTCACATAACAGAAGCTCTTCAACACACACATGGAGCTGGGTTTTGGATGAAGCAATCTCAGCCGTCAGCACATAATCTCTGCTTTTTAATATACCTTGCAGCATGACAGCTGTGGTGCCTGAATACTGAGAATGAAAAAGGCCATGCAGCACACTGAGGTTCATCCTTTTCTTGTATATTATTTTCCCAAGACATATACAATCATTATTTGAATGACCCTAGTGTTTTCTGAGTTCACCACTTTGCCCTGTGGGGACTTCTCACATTCATAATTCAGGAACTGAATGTTTCTCATCGCCCTGCCTGAATTTATTATCTTTTCACTTCTTATTATGCTAGCAACTTACCTGTCTGGAACAGCAGGAACACAGTAACCTCAGGTATAGTTCTTAAAGTGGCATTGTATTTTCATTCTATAGGTTTGTATAATGCTCTGTGTTGGTGCTTTAATTTGTTGGTGAAGTATCTGTCCATCAGCCAATTTACCTGTGTACTGTCTGGGTCCAGCTAGCAGATGCAGATCATAAACAAAGAAGAAAGCTGAAAAAAAAAAACCTTCAGTAAAACTGGAATTTCAAAGCATTGAATCAGCCTCACAAATTTTAAAGCAAAGATTCACTGGGCTACAGTAGGGCACTGGGCAACTACATCTGTAGTTGCATTCAGAGGGACAAATTTGTCTTCAAATTTCTGAGCAGATTCAAAGTAAGTCTCTCATTCACACATATGCTCAAAATGAGGTCATAATTGGGTAATGCTGGTTTAGTATTTTTGTCTGTGAAAAAGGTGTCCTGATAAAACTGTCAAGAGTTGAGAACAAGAGTCCTAAGAACAAACTGTCCTTATAACAGCCAGCAAAGACTTATTATTCATTAATCATGACATAAAATCTTTTGTATTCATAATCATCTTGCTTGATGAATTTGATTCTACAAATGTTATTAAATAAGATGCTTTCTGCTTTGAGGCTTGACAGTATTTTCAATTTAAAAATTTCATAAGATTTCAGAGACTTTGGAAATACTATGAGTAATCTTCAACACTTTAACCTCTTATATTTATAGCAATACTGATTTATTTTGGTTTTAATATAAGAAACAGAAAATATCTTTTCCTTAGGAATTAAAATCCAACGAAAAAGAAAATTAGCTATGTTTAGTAAGACTCAATGTGTTCTCCTGTCATACTTAGGGTTTTTAGTCCAATCCAACATTATTTCAGAAAACTTTGTAACTTTATTATTATTACACCTATTTATCACTGTTAATTACATTTTTTCAGCATTTCTGTTCTATTTTCAAAGGCTTAAAATGACAAAAATATCTTTATAAAATCCAGAATTTTAATAAAAATTAGAGAAAACAAAACAAAAAAAATCTAGGTAATAAATTGAGGAAGATATTTGTGCAATCGACATTTTTTCCTTTTTTTACCAATATTCAGTAACATGAATTTACCAAAGAAAAGAATATTCTTAGAGATCTTATTAACTAATAGAGAACCAAAACCCCAAAATAAAATAAAAAAAAAACCAAGAAAGCAACAACAAAGTAAAGTTGTTAATAAAATTGCAGCAAGTTTTTGGAGTATCATATTAACCTATTGCATTAGGAAAAAATACCCCCATATTAGAATATATACTATTATAATTTTTGTTTAAGTTATGTTTCTCTCCAATCTTACTCTTTACTTCAATCAGCAAGAAATGGGAGCAGTTCTCTGGTTTAACTTTTCTCTGGCTTCAGGTGCACCTACTGAAAACAAAACAAAACAAAACAAAATGAAACAAAAAACAAAACAAACAAAAAAAAACCCAAACAAAAAAATAAATCTTTGCAAGTTTGAAATATTTGTAAAGTAGATCACAATCATGATTATACCTTGCCCCCTTTTCATTAAAGATTACAGATAAACATTTGTACACTCTAGAGAAGCAGTAAGGTAAAAAACCCAAATTCTAGTTATATTTCCAATTCTTGATTTAATGGAATCCATACTGAATACTGGTTTAAAATCTGAAGAAAAAGCATACACCACCTTCCCATAATTATGACCTGTTTATGGCCGTAACTTTGTACTGCCTTCCCCCATCGATTAAGTGTTTTCACAGATCAAACTTTCTATGGCTTTTGTGTTTGTGCAATTTGTCCTGGAGAATTATAGGAATATATAAAATGTTATGTGATTTTCAGAAACCTGGAAATAGTTGTAGCTACACTGAAGTAGCTGTGCTACTGCCACACCAATGGCAAAGTGTGTTACTTCCTGAAAACACTGGATTTCCTGTACATTCTCTGTACAGGTGTTTTGTACAGATGCAAGGAAAAATCAAAATGACTGCACAGAGTAAAAAAAAATCTGTATTGTGCTTGAGTAGTATTCATTTTCTTGTCGGAGACTTGTCTATAAAAGGAATCACGGAGAAAAACAAAAATTTCTTTCATTACTTGCAGTAAGTCAGTCAGTCAGTCCTTGCATCTGACTGCATCTGAAATGGTAAATAAGGCTCCTTAGACTGACTTCAAAAAACATATCCTCAGAACATCTCCAGGAGACTAGGATACCAAGATCTCCAGCCTGTCAAGCCAATATCATGATGTTTGACTGGGAAAGAATATCTTCTCAATAGTTTGATGGTAGGAGAAAAAATATTGTCAAATGTCCAAAACTAGATAATGCCGAAAGTTTCCACCTTCATAATTTTTGTCGTGTTATAATTGAAATTCTTATAGAGATTTTAATCTTTATCAATAATGTTTCTGTAACTTTGCCCTTGCCTTCAGTAAAATCAGGGACATAGAAATATATATATATATTTTTTTTTCTCCTGGGCTTATTAATGTACACAAGAAGAAACTTAAACATAATTTGTTCTTGCTACTGCTCTATGGACAAATATGAATGCATTCTTCACTTGCTTTTCTGCTGTTGTCAAGCAGGGATGAATATTTTCTTATCATTTTTGTTTTCCTCTACACAATTCTGCCCCAAGATGAAGTCAAGGCAAAGGGCAGACAAGTATTTCATATGGAAAAGAAAAAAAAAATATTCACCATAGATAGGTATATTTGTTCCTGCATGGAGAAGCTAGTAAAAATCATGCAAAGGAAGCAAATGTGTATACATCTTTTGATTCTCTCTTTAAATTAGCATTCTTATTAGGCACATTGGAACCATTTTCCACTATCTGGAAAAATCCTGTAAAGCATTCCTGCTCTGTACTGAGTTAGTGTCACTGCCCTTTACTCAAAAAGAGTGCTTAAAAGACTGGGTACATTATGACAGACACAAGAACTTCATTATATTGTTCAGAAAAAAAGGAAAACAGTTAACATTGTGTTCAAAGGAATATTATATCTTTCTCAATGCACTTAGTAATGCAAAAGTTCACATTTTAGGAGTCTGATGCTGCAGCATTTATTCATCCCAAGTACTTAAATGAAACTATTTTTGTGAGCAAAATTGCTTTCAACTGGACTTGAAGATAAAATTCTTAGCAACTCCTTGATATGAATTGATATTCATTACATGGACAGGAAAGTTCAAGTACAGAACTGCCTCTGAATAATCTGGTTTCACAGCATTTTGATGTAGGTATTTGTTCTAGTTTGTGAGTGCAGAAAATATTTGCAAGGACTTAAAATGTAGCCATATTTTATTGCAGAATTTGATTGTTTCACAGATGGTCCAATTCTGCCATTATCTCTGGGCAGATTCCAGGGAAAATCAGACTATGACTATGTCTATGTCTATGTTTGTGTGCATGTGTGCACTTCTTCATTTGTTCCTTTGTGTTGTGTCCCCCTGTCGTTGGGCCCTTTGCTGTTTAACAGAACAGATTCCAGAGCTCCCTGAGAAAGTGATCACAGCACAAGCCTGCCAGAGATTAAAGAAGATTTGGACTGCTCCCAGGCACATGGTGTGACTCTTGGGGGTTGCTCTGAACTTCTGTGATTCTTGTTGAGTCCCATTCAGCTCTGGATAGTCTTTGACTTGAGTTCTCTTTGTAATGACTTTGAGATGTGGGACAGCCCTTATCTGAACATGACTTTTGCGTAAACCCCCACCTTCTCTAAAACACCACTGCTCTGGTTTACTTCATTTTTGGGTCTTTTTCTGTTTTGTACTGAGAATTTGTTGCCGCAGTTTTAAGTCATAGTTTATAAACATTCAAGAGTCCAGAGAGTGTGTTAAGACTCAGGATTCCTGCTTCATAATTTCATAAAGAATATGTCTTTAAAAGACAGCTTATTTGAAATTATATCCATTGTGAATGCAGTACTAGCCAATGGAAAATATTTCATGGAATTTCAATAAAATAGGGTTAAAATAACTCCTAGATAATAAGCAAATTCTATAATTTCCTGAATAACATGTAAGTAGGAAGTGAGGAAAACCAAGCCATTATAAGCCTTTATCCTCTAACATGTTTTCAAAATATGCCTTGCTCTCCCAGTTACTTAAATTCTTTACACCTTAATGTTAACAGCTTGGCTTTGAAAGGATGTGTTTCTTATTTAAAGAAAATAAACATATAAATAAACCAAAAATTCATCTGATGGTATTTATAACCACATGATGACAATCAGCTTGACTTTCATTTATGCAAAGTTTATGCACATAAGACTATTATAGTTCTAGAAGAAAGGAACTAAGAATAAATGGAATTTCAACAGCAATCAAATCATTACCACATTATGGTGGCACCATTTCAACTATTATTAATGCCACATTTCTAAAAGGTCATAAAATAAATGCAACTTTATTCAAGAAAAAACATAATAAAAATGATGAATATCAAAGGAATGAACTAGCAGTGGTAGACAAATCCTCAGCACATTATCCAGAAGCATAGTAGCGCTCTGACCTGTCTTACTGTTTCAAATGAATACATCTCCTGTGGTTGAACTCTACACAGTCACACAAGAGCTCAGGAAATTTTGAGCTAAAGCCTGTTCATATGGTACTGAAAGATGGGTGAATACATCCAGGTTGTGGTTGACTTTCTGGGCTGTAAGTACACATTGCTGGTTCTTGCCCAGCGTCTCATCCCCAAATCCTGCAGGGCTGCTCACAATGAGTTCTACCAGTTTGTATTCATGTCTGGGACTGCTCTGGCCCATGCCAATAAATGGGGTAAGGAACATAAAGAAGGATATTTATATTCATAATTTGATGAGGATTTTACTCAAGTAAAGGCTGTAGATTCAAATTCCAAACATATACAGGAAAATTTTTCTATGTAGTCTGGTAGATTAAAAAAAAAATTCTACTTGCACCTGTTTAAGATTCATATCCTGCTGACCACCATATCTTCATTGACTTCTAAGGATTTTATTCAGCTGCTGACCACTAGCACCCAATGGTATCTTAGATGCCTTATAACATCAGGCTGAGGACTGATTAAAGGACTGGACCATATATTTGTGGAAAATTCAGATGTTTGAATCAGACACTTTATAGTTTGTGGGATGTTTTATGTCATGGCAAAAGGCAAGAGCTGCCTATAGATGGCTATCCAAATTGAGGACAAAAGTATGAGAAACCTTTAGCATTTAAGATAAATGGTGAAAATCCAAGTAATTTTTATTTTTATGTCATTCTAAATAAAAGGAATGCACACAATATTTCCTAATATTCATTTTTATATAATGGGAGTAGAGAGGAAGAAAGGCAATGTTAATAATTATTCTGTAAGAGTTGTAAAAGCATTATAGTGAGCACTACTAACAAACTGTAGATTTTCCAGTTTGCTTTCTACTCTTAAACAAAGTTCATTTCAGATAAAATCACCTTTTTTCCTATTTATGAATAATAGTCAAAATTGAATGAAAACTCTTTCCAAATGGAGAAAACCCAAGAAGAATTTCAAAGTAATTACTCAGAGCTAATAAGATTTGATCTGTAATCTGGGATACTGGCTACTTGCTGCAGATCTTTTCCTCTCATGGGACTAACTCCAGCCCATTGAAAAAAAATAATCTTGGTTAACCTTTAGAAGGAATGCCTTTTATCCCTGAAAAGGAGTTAAACTTTTTCTGGTATCTATTTTTTGCAGTCATATACCATTTTGAATGCTATTTAAAAATTATTTAATTCAAGGAAAGCTTGTACTTTTTAACTACAATTGAAAAAAACAAAACAAAACAAAACACAACCAAAACAAACAAACAAACAAACACTTTTCACACTGCCTAAAATAAAGGAAAAAAAAAATGCTGTTGTTAGTAGAGAGGCTGTTCTGTCACTGACACAATGATGTCCCATGACATTTAAGACTTAACCTTAGCACTAGACACCTCCTTTCCAGCTGCCTACTTATCATTAACTTTAGTGCCACAGGTGCTGGCTTTGCATGGCTGAGCTTTGTTAAATGGAGGGGCTACAGGGGTGGCTTCTGTGGGAAGGTGTCAGAAGATTCCTCCATGTCCAGCTGAGCCAATCCCTGGCAGCTCCAAAGATGGGTGTGCTGGTCAAGGCTGGACCAATTAGAAACTGTGGTAATGCCTCTGTGATAACATATTTAAGAAGAAGCAAACCCCCATTATTGCACAAGTGTAATTGTGGCTGGAGAAAAGGGAGGTGAGAATAAATGGGAGGAACAGCTCTGCANTGTGGGCTGATCCCCACACTGGATCAGCCTGTCTGTGAAGAGCTGCACTCCATGGAAAAGTGACCTGCACTGCAGCAGTTTTGGGAGGACTGTTACCGTGGGATGGACTCACTTTGGAGAAGTTCACAGAGAGCTGTTGCTCATGAGATGGACTGACATTACAGAAGTTCATGGAGAGCTATCTCCCATGGGAGGGGACCCCATGATGAAGAACAGGAAGGACTCCTCTCCCTGAGCTGGAGAAACAATGTATGATGAAGTGATCATAACCCTCATTCCCTCTCTCCCTGTGCCACTGGAGGAGGAGATAGAGCTGGGAAGGAGGGATGGGTTGGGGGAAGCTGTTTTGAAGGTTTTATCTTACTTCTCATTATCCTGCTTTGATTTTGTCAGCAATAAATTCAATTAATATCTCTAATTGAAGCCTGTTCTGCCTGTGGCGGTATTTGGTGAGTGATCCCTCCTGTTCCATATCTCAACTCATTAACCCTTTGTTATATTTTCTCTCCCCTGTCCACCTGAAGGAGGGGAGTGAGAGCAGCTTTGGCACTCAGACAGAGCCAACCCACTCTACACAGGTAACAGCAGAGTGAAGAACATACACATATAAAAATATGGATAACTCAGAAACCATAGACCATTTCTGCCAAACTCAGAAGTTTCTTATCCAAGAAGAAAATCCTCCTACACAAATGTATAAACCAGGCTAACAATTAAAATATGCATAACTGATTAAAATTAATATGGATTTACTCTGCAAAGGGGAAGGACTGTCTGAAAAGATGCATTCTGTATACCTGAGCAGTCTTAGAGGCAGAAGTTTCAATGCAGTTTAAGCAAGTTTTCCATTTACTGTGCTCTAGTCTGCGTTGTGAAGCTTTCTGAGAAACTAGAAACTGAATTTTTCAACATTTTTTAAAATAAAATATAAAGTACAAGAGGGACTCCAGGAATCACATAATGCACTCCAGCTGCAAGCAGACATTCATTCTTTGGAACCAGACTACAAGAGGTCTGAAGTTAAAAAAAAGTAAAATAAAATTAAATGTCTTTCACACAGACACAACACGTGTCAGTATGAATTTTAGGAACTACTCAAGGGGCTCTAAGAGAGTTCCTTATACTGTGACATTAAGTTCTGATATTTGGATAATCCTAAAGGCAAAAGGAACTACTGCATACCAATGTCATCAAACCTTTTTTCAACATTGATGGTTGACAAACTGTCAGTTCTTGAGCTTTCTGTTAACATTAACCTCAATAGTCTCTGTTTTATCCCAAGCTCAAGATAACTGAGATCACGGGATTCCAGTTGGTGAAGTAACACTTTGAGGTGGTAGCTTAAATAAATCATAATTATTTAAAAGCTGCTCAGAAGCTTGGCATTTTAGAAGCATTTTTATTTTATTACTCAACAACAGAGTTCCTATGCATCTATTAAAAATGCATGATAAATACTTCTCAATAAACTACCAGTCCATCTCTTCTGTTTAACAAATATTTTATATGATGTAAATATCTTTACATTTGAAGATAAACTGGCTACATCTAAAATTTGAGAATAATTTAATATGCCTCACTTCTTACCTATGTGAGTAATTTTTTTTCCTTAGTGACTGAAAGAAAATAGTGGAAGTAACTTCAGACATGATAAATGAGATTCTAAATAAATAAGAGCTGGGCTTAAAATTCTATCTGATTTTCTGAATTCTTGAGGAACACAAAACATTAATTTTACATTATTGATTCAGGAGGAAGTGCAATCATTCAAAATCTGTAGCCCTGCATACGTTCAGCTATATATCTGGCTCACTGTCTTCAAAGCAGTCTGGAGAGCTATTTCTAACTCTTGGACTCATAATATGAGCAGATTTCCAGAAATTAGGCCAGTCTTTACTGGGAAGTCTGAATATCTTCCTGCAAACCTGCAGGAATTACCAGTTGCATGCATGTGCATAGAGTAAGCACTCAAAGAAGGTTTATTTACAGTGCTAGGGATTCTTCTGAGATTCATCCATTCACTGTCAAATCTTTCTGCCTTTTCTCTTGAAGCCTCATTATTTTGTGAAAGTTGTACATGATAGCTAACTGAAGGTCTTGCAAACATGCCTTTTATGCATGACAATGAAACAAGTAAAGAGACTAGAAAATACGTTATATTTCCAGATGTTGCAAAAGCATGAAAAAAGTCTGTCTTCAAGAACCTTGGTACAAGATCACTTACAAAAATCAGTGTGAACAAGATAGGTCAAAATAATCTGGTAATTAATAAGTAACTTCCCTTCTTTATTATCAGTGCACTTTTCAACTGGAAATAGCCAAAATGAGATGCTGACTATAGCCATATTGCTTTGGCATTCTTTTTGCACTGATGTAGTGTCACTTTTGAAATTATGCCAGGCTAAAATAAGCCCCACTTTTCTGGCCTGGAAAATCTGGCTCCCTCATCCTCATCACCTACCTGAGCTGGGATTGGTGTAGCTTTTGGCAAGCACAAATGAGACTTTTCACCCAAATACCTGAATTATATTTAAGCCAATCACATGCACACATACAGACATTTGCCAAATACCATTGATTTTACTGGTGTATTATATAAAACTATATTTAAAATTCAGCTTCATAGCCTTTTCCTTATTTTTTTTCTGCCTGTGTAAAAACTCCAGATTAAAGTATTTCTCCCTACAGGATAAATGATACCCAAACTTTTCACTTGTCCATCACTTTTCAGATATAATAAAGACATGATAAAGATACCATTCTTCTCAAATCTGTGGAAATAGTCCTAATTTTATACACTTACTTTAAAAAATGCTGATTGAGGATGTTGGAGGGAGTTTTGTTGGGGTTTTTTTTAGAGTATTGCCTAGTGAGAACTTATGCTACGCTGTGCAAGAGTGGGCTTTTATTCTTTGTTCATACAGATTCATGCTGAGTTTCAGCTGCAACATCTAATCTATATACCTCATCATTTCAGTATTAGTAATTTCTGTACATCCATAACCTTCATTTTACATCAGTATTTTCTAATTATTTCTTTTAATGCTGCATTTTATAGCTGCTGGGAGATTCTGGGAAGTATTGATCAAAAAGGGAGTGTATAAATCAATGAAAAAGGCTAATTTGTAGCAGAAAACATTCCAAATAGTGTCTCTTCCAGGCCCATACGGTACCTGCCACAGGTGCTGTACTTTGAAACTAGTGGAAAAATAGATAAAATTCAGCATATAATTAATCACACTTAAAAATATTATGAAAGCTTCGAGCACTTTGATATTTGAACATAACTGATGTCTGGAATATATCATACATATTTCTGAGTTCTAAATTACACATTACAGACCCAGAAATGCAGAACATGCACAGGCACACATATGTTGGTATAAAATGTTCTGAATAAGCAAAGAGATTAGTGTTATTGAAGAAATAACTGATCAGTTCAGAGCCAAAATTGTGGTTCTGTTGAGGGGACCTGGAAAAAGAGAAGGCTGGCCACAGACCTGTAGCATTTTTGCATCACAGATCCTAGCAGTGTGGAAAATGAAAGTTATCAAATATTTGTTCAGTTAATACTGGTGTCCCAATTGGATGACCATGTGCAGAGAACCCCAAACACAGAATCAATTTTTTAACATGAGGTACATCCAACCTTGACAGAGCCTTGGCTGTTGTTAGGCCTACTGATAGCTGCTGAATTTTTTTCTCCAGCTGATTCTAGTGATTTACTCCCTCTTTTGAACTATAATTTAGGAGGGAAAAAACCCTCCTCAATACAACCCTCCTCAATCTATTTTACATAGACAGCAACGATGTTGAGTAATGACAGATTATTTTCCTCTAAGAATGCCTTGAGATTTGTATTTTTAAATAATTTCATAAAATTTAATAGAATCTTAAAATGTATTAATAAATTAAAAATTAGGAGAAGACAATATTGCAAATGCTGATAGAAAGAAATCCAAATTAGGGTCAAAACTGATGAAACACTGATTCATGGGATCATAGAAACAAAGAATCATAGAACCATGGAATAGTTTTGGGTAAGAGTGACCGCCAAAGATCCTCTAGCTCAACCACCCTGTAATGAGCAGGACATCTTCAACTCACCCAGGTTTCTCAGAGTCATGTCCAATTACTGAGTGGTGATTTGTTTCCATAAAAAACTATAGTAGAATGAAATAGAGGTGGTTCAAACTGTTAGGCCAAAATTTCTGAATGGTTCACATATGAGTTCATTCTGAATGTTTTGTTTTTTTTCTGAAGAAAGACTTTCTATTTAATTGGGAGCCATCAAATGAAAAGGACAACACTGTCTTTACCTTAATCCATTTAGGGTTGTCTGCATATTGTCATCCAATGGGGACACTGGTATTAATTGAACAAGTGGTTGACCACGTTCATTTTCTATGCTGTTAGAATCTGTGATCCAAAAATCTGTGATACAAAATTATTTCTAAATCTTCTTCTTTAACAGTCCAAAGAGCTTTACTTTTCAAAATAAAAAATATTCTTTTTCAGCTATTAAGATTTCAAGAAGCTTCAGTCTGCCTAGGAAATTTAGAGGCTCCTAGAAGACATCTGTCCACTTAGAAAAGCTGAATCTGCACAAATGGCATGTATGTTAATGATACTACTCTTGATTTTGACAACGACCACATCATCACATTTACTTTAAAGAAAGTATTGAAAAAAATCACTTCATAAGAAGATGTGACAGAATATAGAAAATCATCAACACCATACAGAGAACTTTTAAATCCTTTTGATATTCTAAATAACTCCCTTTTCTCCATTCCTAATTAAGTATAGTGGTTATATTCTTAGCAAGAAATCAGGGGAAATGCTGGACTTTTCAAGTTTGTTTTGTTCATGAAAGGTGAACTAGCAGTTTACACAGACAAGAAAGGAACAAACAAACAGAAAAATAAAAGAATGAATGAATGAAAGAACAAAGGGAAGAATAAAAGAAAGACATCATTGGGAGAATCCAAAGGGCCTGAATTTCCCCACATAAAAAACCATAATCATCTTGAGAACAGGATTAAACTTGGGTAGAATAAGGATAGAGATAAATGAATGAAGTGGATGTGTGACTGGTTACTCAGACTGAACACATCTCTTAGAATACATGAAAGCATTCCACAAAAATTGTTCTGCATTTCTTTTCATATTTTCATAATCCCAATGCCTGAATTTGGAAGCAGACACTCCATGGCTCTATGCAATAATCAGTTGCAACAAACATCATCAGAATTACAAGAAAACATGTCTCTCCATTAATAACAGCTCTGGGAGAGATCAAGGATTATCCTCCTAAATTTAGCCCACATCCACACTGCACTAGTGTTTTGCACAGCCCCAGCTAGGCAAGCACTTGTGTGTCTGGAGATGGCAGGTTAATGCACAGCTTAGAGTGTGAATTTATCCTGTCTGAAGTGAATGAGAGCATGAGTATTGAATAGCTGTATTGAGCTTAAAAGCATAGGAGAAGGTGAATGAAAAATAGGAAGATATGGAATAAAGTGTGAAATAAGAAAGCCTAGAAAATGAAAGGGCTGCATTCATGTGTACTAAACGTGTGGCAAGTCACTTGCCATTAAGCACAGTAAAAATTAAGAAGGATGTCATTGTCCATCTGACTTCATTTATCTGATAATCAACACTTTTTATACTCATAATCCTGAACTCTCATTTTAAATCCACATTAGTGAGATGATCAGCCTGTTTTACTCTTGCCTTATGGCCCTTGCCAAGAGAACTCATTTTCTCACATCATTTGCTGCAGTATCAGTCTATTGTTTCATACTGCTCAGTCTGGTATTGCACTGCCTCTATCTCACCTGTTACTTTAAAATTATACAGATGAATAAAATAAAGTGATTTGACATTGTAGTATTCACTTTTTGGCTGAGGAATGTACTTCTGATTGTCAGTAACTAAAACAAAATACTAACACGGTTTCAAAATACTAATTAATTCATTTTAACACAATTTAAAACTGATCACTTAGTTTCACGCCTATTACAGTTTTGCAATGCTCTTCTCTATCTTTTATTATTCCAGGTACTTCAGCCTGTGTGTGCAAAGCATGTTGTTATTATATTATTTTTAAAACAAATGCAGTGAGATTCATTTTGACCTTTAAATCAATGAGAGTTATGCCAGAAGCAGCAGTCTTGTGTGACTTTTGGGGAGGCTTGCTTTTCATACATACAGGGCTTGCTACTGTTGAGCCTCAGACTTCTGGTCTCCATCTCAAGTTTTAAAGCACATTACGGTATGCTGTGTGTGCCGACCCCAGCTAAAACTATGCCAGCATTTCCATAATAAAAGCTCTCATTTCCAGAAGTTCCAACTGTACAGTCAGCTGTAAAAATTTGCAGTAGGCTAAAACTGGATATATGGGATTTCAATCTGGAATTAATACAAATTAAAAAAAAATATATTCCATTTGATTCCTGATGTTTTTTAAAATGTACCAGATTGTGAGATTCCTTATTGCCCCCTCACCTTGTAAATAAAAAAGCAATTAAGCTTTTTAAAAATAGTCATATAGCCATGATGAGCCTGCTTCTGCTTCCACAGAAGTCTTGCTTTATATCTTAGACATGGATTTTTTTTTTCACATGTACAACACAGGTGACCATATGTAGCTGTTTACTAAGAAGAATTTAAAAATAACACACTGTCATCCTACCTACACAGGTCACTGCTACTGATGCTTTTATCTCATCAGAATCCTGCTGCTGCCAAAAAGAATGTTTAGCATACTATGAATACTTCCATAAAATAATTAAAGATATTTTTTTTTACTATTGGCAATGTTTACTTTCAGAATTTAAAAATTAAGTGATTTGATCAAGCAATTCTACTGTAACTTCCATTTTGAGACCACCTTTTATAGTTTCCTTTGTTCAAAACCACAAGGAAATCTGGGGGGAAATCCAGTCTTTAGGGTCATATAGTTCTATGTTCTGTACTTCTCTAGCTACAGAATATTTTTTTCCTCCTGCCCACTTATTGCATTACCTCTTCCAAAAATGACTTTTTCTTTTGATGTGAAAATGCTACACAACATATAACCCAATACATCCCTTGACACAACATTCCAACTTCAAATTGCTTTTGAAGTTCCTTTGATTTTAATAAATGATACACACTACCATGAAAATAAGGTAGTAAAGGCAATTCCAGTTGGTTTGTATATGGAGTGTCACTAAAGCAAATTAAAGGACTTTTTTAGATTATCTGTATAAAGAAAGGTGTATAAATGATAGTTGTAGGCTTGGGCTTATGTAATGAAGAGTCTCCTTTTAGATATAATCCAATTAAATCAAAATATCATCATAAATCTCAATAGTTTTTTTTTCAGATTCCTATGAAATAGAAAAAAAAAATAGAGTTATAAAAAAATGAATTAATGAATGCCTTAAGAAGAACTACATGTTGAAAAACTGCACACATCAGAGGAACATCAACAAAGCATCCAAGGAAAAGAAAGAAAACAAAGAAATACATCCTAAAAATATAATATATTTATGAATTCTAAATTTTTTCTTATATTTAACAGAAGGGAATACTTTGAAGGAGGTTAAATTGTAGAAAACATGCTCAATTTTGGCAAGAAAAAGTAATATGATCTTGAAAGGTTATACAATACAAACAAAACCAGCATATTTTGACCTGCTATATAAAAAATACTGATAGTGAAATACAGAGTTGCTTTATGCCATTGAAAATGAGATAAAGATCCCTTTCTGTACAACACTAATTCCACACTGTTGTAATTCCCCAAGAAACTGCTTCCCCCTTACCCCAGGATATGGAAGGCTGAGATATCCCTCTGACCTTTACCCCTTTCCCCTACCCCATTGGCCCTGGGCCAGACAGCCCACCAGAGATAAGGCCTATATAAGTCCCTGCATTTCCTTGACTCGCTCTCTTTCCACATGGATTCCCCCACGAATAAAGATCTTCCAACATCACAGAAGGAGCCTCTTCTGGTAATCCAGTCCTATCTCTGAGATATCTCCTCCCCTGGGCCCCATGGGGAATCTGAGCCAGCCTTGAGTCTTTGGGGGGTTACAGGGGGGAATAGTCTCACCACACATTTGCAATATGAAGCACACTTTGGGGCACCTCAACATATGAAGCTTGTCAAGAAATTGGAGGAAATGGTAAAAGAAGGCTTTATTTATGAGTTACAGTGTATTTGAGCTGATATGCAGTAAAGAGAGTGGCATGAATATCTTATAAAAACTACAGAATATTCATAAATCATACTAGGCTGCTGCAGGAGTGTAAAGATTGATAACTGTTTGAAAGGGGTGAATTCTTTTCTCATGTCCCTCAGATCAATGTCATTCTCAGTGTAAGACACTTCTCAGGAAGCAGGAGAGGTAGAATCGATCTTAACACATAAAAAATTGTGATTGTATATGTCACAGAAAAAAAGTGAAGAAACTAGACATCAGAACAGAAAAAATCTTTTGATGATCCAAGTTAACTTGAAAAAAACACACAAGCTCACCCAGAACAAAATATCACAACTCAAGAAAACACCTTTAAAATTGACTAAAGGTAGCCTTTCTGTAACTAAGAGCAGTGTACGTCACTGTTCTGGTTCTGTAGTTTGTACTATATTCTGCTCTCAGATTCTCCTTTACCCAGTTTTCTCCTTTTATAGCCATTCATAGTTTCTTTGCAAATATCATGTACCCTGCTCATTACTCTGAATTGTTCCTTTCTATGCACACAACCTACAGGTTTACTGTTTTTTGAAAATATATAGGATGTTATGGTTTTTTTCTCTTTGTAGCCAACCCAAGCTGTCACAATCTCAGGTTTACTTTATTCACAGATAGACAATGCTTGGAGTCAAATTTCCTTTATTTGTTGTCAGACTAGTTAATGTGTTTCATTTGAAATATTAGGTGGAAGCAAATAATGTGTAAAATATTAATTATCTCACTGTTGTGCATTCATTATTTCAATTAGAAAAAAATGAGGCATTAAAATCAAATATAATGAGACCATTACAGAAGAAGAAACAAGGTAATCAATTTCTAATATATAACACCTCTACAATGATATTAGCTGTAATTTAAACAAAGTAATCTGCTTTTGTTTGATATGCAAAATGCAAATGAGACATTTTAGTAATGCTCCCATCTCACATCAGTGATGCTAATGAGGAGATGATAAGGTTAATAAATATTTTCTTTTATTTTAGTGGGGGTTTTTTAAACTGCATTTTGCAAACCTAACAATGCCACTTCAGATAAAATTAAGATTTTTCCTTTCACAAACAGAAACAGAAAATTATGTGACGCTTGCCTTTTTCTTGATGCAGCCATGCAATGCTAGAACCATATTTTAGCTCTGAATATATGATCAATTATATTGCTGGAACTTGCTGATACACTTACAAATGCTTGAGAGGTAAATCACTGTAAAAATGAATGGTCAAATGTAAATTCCCATGCTATAATAATTAATCCTCTGTTTGAGTTGCATTTGAGGTCATATTTTACCCTCTGAGAAAAAAGAATACTGTATGCTAATATCAACAATTAGGCTTGAATTTACAGAATCAAAGTTTCAGCAAAAATTAATACATAAAGTACACTGAAATTAAAACAAGAAGGAAAACCTGGGAAAAGAAGTCTTTGCTTTCAATTTTTTATTGTCTTCTAAAACAACCAAATTTCAACATAAAATAGACCACCTCTATAAATTTTAATAATAAATCTTGGAGATTCCTTAAACTTTGGGTAGATTTATAAAAGAGTTGCACAGGCAAAAATGGGTAACAATAATAGAAGGGTCATTATGCCCCTGAACACTTGTCAGTGAGAAAAGACAACAATTGTGCCCTGAAGAGCTGACAAAAGATATTAAATCTAAAAGGGGCTGCAGTTGGGCCTTTTTCTGAAAATAAGCTGTGAAGGAAATCCTAGAGTAAAGTTTAATATTTCCATTCTATTTTTAAACAAAAGATGTTTCAAAGGTTTTAATACACTTGTAATGCATTTTCAAGCACATGAATGCCCTTGTGAGCCAAAAATCTGAGGGCAAATTTTTTTCAGCAAGAGTTCCATTACCAGCTTCAGAAGTAGTAAACAGGAATAGTTTCAAAAGCTTTAGCTGTAAACTTCTGAGGTTCAGACTTCATTTTTCAAACTATTTCATCCAGTTTAAAGTCTTACTTTTTCCATGGGAAATTAAATAATATATACAAATCTAAGCCTTGGAGCACAGTGACATCTACTATTTTTTTCCAAGTCAAACTTCCTGAAGATAAACTGGAAGCTTACAATGTTATATCAGCCACATCAGCTCAAAATCTCTGAAAATTGTACTTATGCTAAGCAACATTAAAGTAACAGGTGGTATGAAGTATATCTGAAACAAAATTTTAACTGCAAATAAGTTTTTTTTCAGTTCATAGCTGACAATAACCATCTGGAAGGGCATCATCTGTGATACTAACTAGTTTTAACACAAAGTCTGCTCTCCATTTCAATTTGGGATTGGTAATCAGAGGAGCAATTAAAAGTTTAATGTTGGTCGGTTTTCTCTATTACACCTTTCTTCTTGAATCTTATGAAATATTTGAAGCGTGTTTTAAACAAAGTCTTCAATAGTTTAGATAGATATGTATAGAGAGATAGAAATAGAGATGGATAGATGGATAGATAAGTGATAGATAGATAGATAGATAGATAGATAGATAGATAGATAGATAGATGGATGATATCATCGATACAGACCTTAACAAATTTCAGAATGATTTTATAGCCATTTCTAGAAGCTTGTTATACTGAAAATTTAAGTCTAGGATTTCTGGGCTAAAAAAAAAGAAAATACAAAAAACCAAAAAAACACCCCAGGAAGAACTGGTGTTTAAATTTGGCTGTTGAGCCCTTTCTACCTTTTTCTTCAAGGCCACCCAATGTACTGCTTTATGTCCACTGCTGGAACTTCATGCATAAAGTCACCAAGCACAATTCAGTCATGATTTGTCTGATGCTGATAACTTCATTCTACAACTTTCAGACCTCTGGGTTAGACTATGGAAAAGCTTTATTTTATTGTGCTGTCTGTGTTCTAACTAACACAAAAAGCTGTTGAAAGCATTTTAAACCGCACTAAACAGCCTCAAGTTTAATCTGATAGTCTTTGGGGAGTTAATTCAATACCTATTGTCAAACATTTATTACATTTTATAATTACAATAGCTTCCAGCATACTCTGAAACATGTTTATCTGACTCACTGACCCCAGATTTTCCTATTCACAGGCAAAGAATTTTATGTTCTATACTACAAAGCAGTATTGCACATCTACTTTTAGTTTGTGTCTCACTTCCATGCTAGTTGGAAATTCATTCAGAGACAACATTCATTGCTGGTTCAATAAACTTGGAAATTAGGAAAACAAAAATCTGAACTCCATTTTCTTTCTTTTCTTTTTTCCCTTTCTTTTTATTTACTCTGATTAACCCTAGCTCAAACTGGCAGAGTGATTTTGTCCATGGCATTTCTTCACAAGTTAGTGGAAGCATGAGTTTGCATGAAAGGTATAACAGAAGCTTGGTTAGTATTTTGCTGTCACAAGAGCACAGTGGCTCTGTATTGCCAGTGCAATCAGTCAGATGAAAGAGCTTCTTGAACTCAGCTTAACACAGTGTCTGTAATAGGCCCATTACTGGAGCATCACAAAACACAGCACCCATCCTTTGGGGTGGTCAAAGAAATAAATAAGCACAATACAAATGAATAGTGCTGGCCTAGGCACTACATTTGAGGAATAAGTCTATCACACAGTAGAAATTGAGGGAAATCCTAACTAAGCTCTTGTGTTTTCTTTTACTCTTTCACTCTCTCTCTTTTAGCAAAAAGCATTAAAGTATGTGAAAGAACACTGCTTGACAACAAAAGACTGAACAGCAAGACACTTGAACTTCTATTTATTATAAATGATCCCAGGGGAAAAGAAATAATAAAAAAAGATAAAAGACCCTTATGTCTCTTCAAAAAGATCTGTCTCCTAAAACAGGCTGTGTGGTCACTAGTAAGGCAACACAATTGCCACTGACTTACACCTCAAAGTCCAATGTAAAGACTTGTATTGATATAACTTGTTGACATTTATGTTCTTAAATTGGAAAAATGTAAAATTGTACATGTCAAACATTTAATAACATTTCTCACTCTGGACCTGATTAAAAGAATACTAGAGAAATGTAATATTCCTCTGCTTTATTTAAACCAAACATTCCACATGCTGTAGTCTACGTATTACATGGACATCTATAAAATGCCAGTTGCATGTGATTTGTGTGGCTAATCCAATACTGAGACTGACTGGTCAAACAAGACCTTGAAAGTATCCAAAAGAGAGAAAATATGTTTTTCAGATCTATATTTTTAAAAAAACAGCTACAAAGCTGGATACATTAAAGGAAATAATAGTTTATCATAAGAAAACAGAGCAAGGGATTTAGAAGTGGGATCTTAATTTAGGTGCAGAATGAAGTAGAATACAGTTCAAGAATAAAAGTTATTTTCTTGTCCAAATAAAAATCACCAGAGATGAAGACATCTGATTTAAGGAAAAAAATGATGAACACTGAAGAAAACACCTGGATTATTCTGAGTAAAAATGACTGCTTCACAATTTTAAAAGAAATACAACTTTACAAATTTAAAATTTCTTTTGAAAACAATGTCATTATTTTGATTAAATTGGCCCAAACACTTTTATATTTTATGCACCTCAAGCATTTTTGATACCCTATTGATGGTAGCCCTACTTTCTGACACACTGAAAACAAAATCACTGCCTATCTGGGTGAAACATCAGTAACCTTTTCAATCTCATTTGGTGGACATCTTAGGTAAAACTACTCAAATTTTCATGATTTCCATTTTATTGAAAGTGCCAGTTGCTGTCTCCATTATACTGCCAAGTCAATCACCCACAGAAAGCTCAGAAACTGGCACATGAGTTGTGCACATCATGAAGCTTCTGTGGTTTCTCTGGGAGACCTACAATGTACAATCTATGTATTGAAAGAAAAACTAAAGTGCTATGAATCTAATGATAAATTTGAGCAAGTCACATTCTTTAGTCTTATTTCTTCAGAGGTTTCCAATGGAAGAACATTTCTTTCACACTCTCTACATCTGTCTGGCCTTGCTTCTCCTCTTTGTACATGTACACACAGAGAAAGACTCATTACAGTTAAAGCACTGAAAGATTTGCTATACCCTGAGTATTAGCTGTCTGAGCTGTCATACAGTACCCAATATCTTAAGTTACACAGTATGATGGCACCTCTATGTCTGTGATTAATTTTCTTTGACACTTTTGGCAAAAACTGTTGCTGAATTGTGCCCTTTTTTTTTCTTCCTATTACCGAAAAGCATTTGCTGTTTTCTGCTTCATTTTTCTAGGGCTAGGGCCACAGGTCTGTAGCTAAACCTTTAAAGTGGAGCATCTTGGAGGGTTCTTTGTCCCTGCATAAATCAAGTTTTCTATGTCTCATATCACCTATAATTTCTGCTCATATTTTGTCATAAAAGTCCCTTCAGAGTAGAAGGTGAATGAATTTGGGTTAGAATATTTTTTCAAATGAATTCTAATGACATTATCTAAAAGGAAAATAATATTTTTGTGCAAAACAAAAGCTCTGGGGCTAAATATCTGGTTGAGAAATTTTAACTCTACATGTAATTAAGAGTTTCATAAGTCTATCCACCTCTTATGGTTACTTAAACTCAAAAAATAATGTCCAGCCAAATGTCCAAAAAGAAATAGCCTTGTACTACATTCACTCCTTGTATGTTAACAGAAACTACCCTTACTTCAAGTCTTGAGAGGCCAAGCTCTTCAAGTTTTTAAAGCAAGAAGAGGACCTAGAAAAGAAGGAACAACTGACTCAAACCACCTCCTGTTTGGCAGCAGGTGTCCTCTGCCCATGCCTATGTGCATACATCTGTGTAAATTATAACTCCATCTCTGCAGAGCTTTCTCAGATTGCTTTTGTTTAGCTAAAGCTCCACAGACTTGTATGGTAAGTGTCTGGGAAATACTAATAATTACCTACATGTCAGAACTTGCAATCTAAAATACACATGGAGAAAACAAGGCTTTTGGACAAACTATAAGGAAATAATACTCTATACTATCTCATAATTCAAATTGAGTTGCTGTTTCATATTATCATGGGATTCCTAGAATTAATGACAACAGAGATGAAGCACAACATTCAAGGACTGAGGGTTCAGTCCCTGACCCTAAAAATGTAAATGAATAAAAACTGGTATATAAAAAACAATTTAAAAAATACTAAAAAATATTTATTTACAAAAAAAAAGGAGTATGGATTGTTTCTTTCTTTTCATTATGGTTTGGGTTGTTGAAGTTTTGCTTGTTTAAAAAATTTTACTTATCTTTTATACATATAAAAGAGAAGGTTTCTAACAAAGACTGGGATGTTAAATGTAGAGTTCTAATGTCTGCTAAGAACACAGAAACCCAAAATGTCACTATCTAGCAAAGTAATAAGGAAGCACCACACACAATATATTCAAGAATTTGAACAGCTAACAGAATATTACATAAAAGAGGGGGTTTTCTAATGAAAAATGGGTTTAGTAAATGCCATTCATCCTGTATCATCTACTACATATTTTTGATCTACCTTTATTCTTGCCATGGTCCTTCAGCAGTTCAAGGGACTATGATTAATAGCTTTTTGTGGTATTGTGGAGTTTCACCCCCTCCCCTCCCCTGTACTAAACCTTAAGATTTAATTGAAGTGTTCTGCTAAAAAGCTGGAACACTCTCATTAATATTGTATCTATTTAGAAATCTTAAAGCTTATTTTTCATTGAATGAAATTTCCCAAAATAAATTTTTTTTGACTATACTCAAGTGATCTTGTGTAAGGATGTAGAATATACAGTTCTTTAATACATGAGCTATAAATAAAGAAATTAATCCCAATTTAGATGTTTTGTTGAAAATATTTCATAAATATCATGTAAGAAGCTATACTTTTATTTCTCAAGCTTTCCACTTTCCACAATCAAAGGTAAATTTTCTCTTTTCCTTCTTCTTTCCATCTTCTCTATTTTTCCAGATTAATCTGGTTTTGTTAGTTTGTTTATTTAATCTTTTTTGTTTTGTCTTAGAAAGAAATTGTATATTTTATATTTCTTTCAATATTTTAAATTTTTAAATCACTTTATTAAGGATTTTTGTTCACTCCAGGCTGATGGTCGCAATATGCTAAACAGCATCTCTCCATCTGGAAATGGTAAACCACAGGTAAAGCATATGGTGTTCATTAATGTGGACTGATGGAAGGTGCCATGCTTTTAAGCATACCAAGAAGTTTTATACATACCCATTCCCTCAAGGAATGTCAATAAGTTAATAAGTTCGATCCACAAAATCTTTTAGTCAGCTACTCAGAGAGTAGTGTATAATCTGTACACCTCACAGAAAGAAGAACTTTCCTTACTGTATACCATAAGTGCTCTTTTCTAGAATGACACATGCTCATATTCCATAAACTTGAAGTGAAATGAAAATTAAAATAAAGATGAAAATAAAGCCTAACAACAAATAAAGAATAATAAGGGAGATAAATTGTTACTTGATTTTAAAGGAGTTGCTAGATGAAACACATGGGCATGATTCACTGGACCAGAGCTTGTTGTTCTCAGCACTAAAGAAAATAATTTGTCTTGCAAGCTGCTTTTTGCTCACACACATTCCCATCACAGCTGAACTACATCACAGCTTCAAGCAGTGCCACTGAAAGTTCAGACAGGTCTTATTTTAAATTCCATCTCGCCTTATTTAAGCATCTGTTTGCTTCCATACTCTCTGTATGTGTTCCTCCCAGTTGTAGCAGCTGTTTCGTCTCTCAGCCCTGTAGTATCTCCTGCCTAATTTATATTAATATAAAGGAATAAAGGTTTGTAATCTCCACCTTTTTCTTTTTTAAACCTTCTTTATCTTTCTCCAGAGGAGGAAAATTAATAACAATACTAGAAAAAAATTGATCTAAAGTAATTTACTCTGAAATATCAAAATTTCAGGGAATTAATGATTTAAAATGTCTTATCCTAAGATTGCAGAAAAAAAAATTTAGAAAAAATAATAACTACATTAATGCAGAAATATGTATTAATTATATATAGCAGAAATATATATTAATTATATATAGCAGAAACACACATTCATTAATAAGTACATAAACAGATAAAACTCTTTTCTCCCATGTTTTACACAAGAAATATGCTTTCATTTCATTATATTGCATGAATCTTGTCCTTCACTTCTGTCCTGGAGACATAATCTCACATTTGTAATGCTGGATTTTCAACTGTGCAAGTGCTAACAGCATGGAATAAGAAGAAAGATTTCTTTAGGTGGAAAAATACAGAAAAATAAAAGGAGATCTTGGAGAAATAAGAGTAACAGTCTCAGAGAATAAATTGAGAACTTGAGAGTTAGAATCAACAGTAATACAGATATGTTTCTAATTAGAAAGCAGATTTGCTGCTATTTAAAAGATATTTTGGTGCTTCTATTTGGGAATGCAAGTCAGCATTAAGAGTCTGCATAAACCTTGTTGTGTGTAAGTCTGCCCAGATATTCCAGCACACGAAGAGCAATTGCTAGCAAAGGGTTACTCTCCGTATTGTGCTACCTGGCTGCCCCAGTGGGTGGGCAGCCAGCCAGGGAAGCAGAGCCAGCACAGCACCAATGTCGTGTCTGGGGCAGTGACCAGCTGTGTTTGCTCAGGGAGGAAAGTCATTGCAGCAGAAAAGTTTTCCCTCCTTGGAAGATAAAAGGCACAAGTGGAAGATTGTTTGGGAGAAACAGCTTCTCTGAGCCAAAACAGATACACACTGCTCATGGGTAAATTTAAATCTACCTCAAAAAACTGTATATATTATGCACATATATGTGTGGAAGGAGAGAGGAGTAAATCTTAACTATTGAAGTCCTCTAAATAAGAACTCCAGTACAAGGAGATCTAAATGTAGGGTGAAGTACTCACATTGTAGAAGCCTCTGCTTCCACAACAGGAAATGCAATGAGGTAAAGACTGATTTAGGGCACTCCCTGCATGATGTAATTTCAAAGCTTCAGGTGCTTCTTATGCAGAATGAATTCTGTGGGCCTGATGTTCTGGATGAAAACATCAGCTACAGGTATGTTTGCTTCAGTCTGAAAACTAAAGCTCTGACATTTCTTTTGAGATCAGAACTGGTATCAGAAAGAAAAGCTTAAAAAAAGCCAAGGGTTTGTCTGCAGGTTCAGATTATATCTGAAGGATACAAATAAACCTATCTGATACCAATCTGAAAGAATCAATTTGTTTTAATTTTAAGCATAAATTTTTAAATTATCATTAAAAACCTATGTGGATACAATTAATGTATCATTCCTAGGTTTACTATTGTTTTCCCCTAATATTTTTCTGATTGATTCAATTCAGCTGAACTGTAGAACCCTTATAGTTTTATCTAGTGCACAGTGAAGGCTATGCTCTAGTACAGGAAACATCTTTTTAAACAAAAAATAGTGGAGCAATACCAAAACCAAAAATGTGGAAAATTTGAAGGGAATATATAATGTTGTGTTTCCTCTTGGTAGACAGCTTGAGAATTAGAAAAATCTGGGGTAGGAGGGGGAAATCCCTGACTTCTTATGTCTGATATTGATGTTTACAGCGTCATGAAACATTTTACTGAAAACCATGTGCCTTGGGAAATTTCAGCAATTTGCCAATTTTCTACACCCTATCTGGCTCTATTAAGGAACAACATGATTCTTCAGGCTCTTTTGTATAGTGCATTGCACAAACTTATCTCAAAGCACTTCACAAGTCAGTCTAACAAATAAGTAGATACAAAACAAAAGCATGACAGTGAATAGATATTTAAGAACATTAAAGGGAGAAATTTTCAAAGGAACTCTAAAGCTGGTTATTGCCCTTACTTTCATGAGTTTCTATTTGATTTTACAAAAAATTGCATTTTTATTTAGAAATTGTATTTCACTTAAATAAGAGTGTACAAACATTTATGTACTGATTCTATCTGAAAATATGTCTTATGGTGGTTTTATTTAATATGTGTGTAGCTCATGCATATGTATGTAGTACTCACAAATAACACAATTGCTAGCAAGACTTGGCAGTTGCAATCAGGCTTGCAGAGATTTTTGGTTTTGTTTGTAGCTTTTTAGTTAACAAAATATCAGGAAACAGCTTTGTGGATTCGCTGTTTATCATTTTTGTGCACTGAACTGGAAACTGCAAATACTTGTCAAATTGATTGATATAATGTCTATAGGTCTCATGATAAGCCTATAGAATTTACTAAATGCTAAATTATAGGTTTCTTCACTTCTAATCCTCCTAAAAAATGTTGCTCAAAGTAAAAAAACACATTAGAATAAATAAATTAAATAGTGACTTTCAAGGTATCATACTGGGTCAACAATTTTCGTTTGATTTCTTTTTCTTGTATTATCCTGTGACTCCTGCATATGGTCCAGTAATTCTATAACACCTCACATTTTCTACTACCCTAAAAACTGACAGATTTTTTTTCCCTATTTCTTTCACACTGTAGTGCAAAACTGCCATCAGTTTTATACAAAATTTCCTCTGCAGAGAACTAAATATACATATGTAAAAGTCTTTGAGTTTACTATCTAGGTTTCCTCTAATGGGCTATAAGATAGCACAATAACATGTCCCTGAAACAGAAAGATACCTATCTATCATATTTCACCTCCCTTGCCTGGCTGGGGATGCTGTGCCTGATGCCCCCAGGACATGCCTGGCCTTCCTGGCTGCCAGGGCACTGCTGACTCTACTTGTCCGCAGGTTCAAATTATATCTGAAGGATACAAAGAAAACTATCTGATACCAATCTGAAAGAATCAATTTGGCTCTACTTGCCATCAACCAGGACTCTCCAGTCCCTTTCCACAGTGCTGTGGAAACTTAATATTCCTTTGAGTCCTGTGTCCGAGGTGTTAATGAAGATGCTGAAGAGAACTGAGCCTAAGCTGGATCCCTGCATGACCCCACCAGTGACAGTTGCCAGGTGCCTGATGTCACCCCATTCACTGTAACCCTCTGTGCTCTACCTGTGAGCTGGCTGCTCACCCACCATGGAACACCGTTATCCACTTGTGTCCTGGATATCTTGTCCAGAAGGACACTGTATGAGACCACATAAAAATCTTTGCAGAAGTCCAAATAGATTGCATCTACCAGCTTTCCTAGGTGAGTTACTGTGGTATTGAAGGAAATAAGGCTCGACAAACACGACCTTCCTATCAATCAAGCCACATTGACTGTGACCAAGGACTGTGTTTTCCTCCAGGTGTTTTTAAGTACATTGCAGAATAATCTTTTCCATGGTTTTTTTCAATTTAGATGCTCAAAACAAATATATATTTTTATGCACAGAAAGTCAACTTTACTTTTCCATTGAAGGCCTTCTTCAAGACAAATTCACGCTTTAGAATGTATTTTTTCCTCATCCATGTAATCATTTTTACAGTAGAAATAGAAGACTTTTGTGTGTATGTGTGTAGTGGCACATCATTATATCTTTCTTCAGAACCTTTTGTATGAACAATTACCTCTTTCAGCTGAACATACAACATAATGCTTTCTAAAACTCTTAGCTTTCTCATTTGTTCTGCTCTGGATCCCTGCCACTGTTTGTTTGCTGGTTGGTTGGTTGGTTGTTTGTTTCTAGTGTCTTCCAAAGAAAACTGGGCACAGTAGTCCAAGCCAAAGTCTCACCAGTGCCAAGTAAAAAGCAACTTTTGACAGTGACAAAGTAGTGATACAGGGGTGAGGGACCCCCCAGATTGATTAGAAAAGGAGGAGATTTAAAGCAAGAGTTCTAATTCCATAGTGGTAGGCTGTGTTTCCTTGTTTCAAAGGAAATATTAAATATTTGAAATACAAATAGAATTTTATACATTGATGATAAGGCTTGGTCGACAAAAACTAGGGTAGAAATTTAGAATTTCATTTAGAGAATTAGCTACAGAATACTCATCATATATCTAGGACAACATAAACATAGTTTTCTTGCCTAAAATTAGAAATAGCAGAAAAACCTTTCAGGGAAAGCCACAAGAAACTGAGGACAGCATAGCCCCCAGATTCCTAGTCAAACAGAAGGATAAACAATTAAGTATTTTTCCAAAATGGGAAACCTGCATATAAATGTGAGAAAAACCCTCAAGTTAATCTAAAATGCTCATTGACATTATGCAAATAGATTATTTGTGTAGATGAAACCTTCATTTGGACAGACTCAGGTTTTTCTCAATGCATCGAAGAAAATGAAGAGGTAAGCTATTATTCCATGCAATTGGAGCACTTTTGATATCACTTTTGATTGATTAATATATCTAATCTGCTCATGCACAGAAAGGGATAATTGGTAGTGTTTCTATGCTGCAGTACTCTTTCAGCCCCCTTAAAAATTGGCCACTGCTCTCTGAGGAAGGGTGTGTCACTGCATGTGCAGGTCAATACATTTGGGGAAGAAAACAAAGAAACAAAAGAACAGCAGCAACAAAATAGGGGCATGTTGATAGATAGGCTTGAATTTATTTTTTATAGCATATTCTGAAAACATCATCTAATTTTTGAGAAGCTACAAACCTGTAACAGCCTCAATGAAGCAAATGGGCAATGATTTATAAAGGAAATACCCTCTAAAATTATTTTATTAATGTACAGAGTAGAAGAGATAACTACACCATCATATGAGATGTTTTCAACTAGACAAAATATAAGAGATTGGTCTAGAAAACTGATCTTGACTACAGACCGTGGACTAAAATATGAAGATCACAGACTAAAATACTTCACATATTTTTTCTTGTATCTAGACCCTAAGATTTAATGCTGGCAGTACAGTTTTAAAGGCCAATCTCATTTTCTCTGTCACATAAAGGTTTTGTATCCAGGTAAGCATATTTCAAACACATAGAACTTACTGAAACTTATTCACTTGTTTTATTGCAAACTACATGGGCTTTATGTAATCAGATTAATTACCAGATTAATAATTGAAACTACTCTTCAGACATAAATATGTATGGTTATTGGACCACATGGACACATTTAATGTTAATTCATAAGTTTTATATAGCTATAAGTTATTTACAGTATATGTTGTCTTCACATAAATCACAGATTTTTGTAATTTGAAACAAGGGGTATCTGAAAACAAATCCAAAACAAAACAAATCTCCACCAAAAAAATCTACGTAAAGAACAGATTTTGTCTAAATAGGACTGAATAAAGGAGTGCACAACAAAAAGCATGTACCCATGAATACCACCAATAAACTAGATGCACACTATGTGACAAAATTGCCCATGCCCAGGAATGCAAAACTGGTCTCAGTACTCTGGATATGAATGAAGTAACTATTTGCAACAGCCCATTAGCTACACTTTTGATAATTCTGTCCAGCAAGCAGTTAGTTTTCACTAAGATTTTCAAAACATTTTTTCTTTAGAAGACTGTTAAATTAAAAGTATAATAATTTTGAACTTTTTTCCTAAGGTCTGATTTCCCAGGAAGTTTTGAAAGCTTGTACATGCTCCTATCTTTCTGCATAAAGTTATGTGAAAATGGTGGAAAATTTCTTTGAAATGAAAAAACCAGAATATTAATAATATTTCCCACTGAGAACTTTGTGCAATTCCTTACATAAGTGCAAATTTCTGCTGCAGTAACCTTTCTGAGCTACAAGGTTTAGCCACTCTTAATTCCTACTGAGGGGATGGCAACCTAGCAAAATAACTAAACTTATACAACTGGCACAAAACCCGTTTTTTGATGTTCTTGGTAACTTCTATGCCCTGATTTGATATAAGACAGAATTCCAGCTTCTGAGAACTTTAAAAAATTGTTATCGCCTTCCTCCCATCAGTTACTCTGGATGAATAGAGGATTAAAAGTCAGGCAGCTTATTAAGGCTCTCACTAATCCAATGGGTTTTCAAAAAGCTTGAAGGGTAGCTGTAATTGGGTTAGTGTTGAACTTGACCAGCACATTATACCAGCATGGCTCTACTCCTGCAAGACTGGGAAATAGGTTCTTACATTAGCTGACTTATTTACAAACAAAAGCAACAAACAGCAAGAGACAAGTCTGTTCCTTCTTGATTGTTGAATGCGCTTAAAAGCATATTTGGTGCTGTTCTACTCGTTTCAGTAGTCTCAGTAGTGAAATATTTGAAAATGTATATCTGCCTCAGAGTAAAAACTAACTCCTGAATGCTATGTTTTGTAGATATCAGGTCTCTAGCATACACTGTCTATGTGGAACTTCAAGAGGCCAAAAAAAGGAAGAGCTATCAAAGATCAGTGAGGAGATATGGAAAAAATGAAAAAAAGATTTCTCAGAGCAGCCCCATTTCTTTCAAAAGTAACCTTTTATTTTCTTTCTGCATAATAAAATTCTTGGACAAACATTTGCTCACAGTCAACCCATTTAAAAGTTTAAAGCAATATAAAGCCTGATGCAAATACCAACCAAATCCTATATCATCATGATAGTCATCAAACACAATAATGTCACACTTTGTTTGAGGTAGAAGCTGACGTTGGGTGAATAAATGACATTCTCCTCATACCCAGAACAAATACTGTAGAATAGTAATCAAATAATAAGACACTGTTTGATATCTTAGGGGAACAAATCCTTTCCAAGAGGATTTGGTTACTGAGCAAGAATTTACCTTCTAGGTCTTTTCATCAAGATGAATGAGGTGGAATAATATATGGATTTATTGAGTCTAAGGACTGGAAATAATAAAATTTGTTCTTTTTTCAGTAAATTAGACAAAAATTACTCAGAAAATAGAGTATGTGTGCAGCCCATTTCTTTTGGTGAAATTTCAAACCATAAAGGAATGCTTTGGAATTAAATACTTCTGATTAGCCAGGAGAAAAAGTTATTTAAATGAAAAATGTAATACTGGTTTTCATTTAACACTTTTCTGTCACACTCTTCCAGTTATAACAGTATAAACTTAACCAAATAGATGGGTTTCAGAGAGAAAGTGCCTTAAAGCATAAGGACCTTTGAGCAAGCAGCAATAATGTATAATTATATAATTGAACAGCATTAAAGGAAGAACTTGGGCACAAAAGAAAACAGGAGGAGGTTGTTAATAGTTTTCACTAAGTTTTTTGTTGCTTTAATGGTTATTTTCCATTGGGGTTTTTTTAATCTTTTTTTTTTTCAGACAGCTCTCTATTTCCTGATCTTTCTAGAAGTAAGTAAAAGTAAATGGAAAGATATCAGAGAAAGGAACAATTCTGGAGACCATGATTTTGTACTGGCTACCAAGGAAAATGCTGCAACTCAGTGTAATGTGCCAATGCAAGAGAGGAAATAATGAGAAATGATGAGTGGAAAAAAAACCCCAAGTCCTTAGGTGGCCCTTTGAACTGATAAAATGGGTCAATGACCCTTTTATTTGTGCATTTCAAGAAAATTGCTATATGGCAGATCTTACCAGCACAGACATTTCTATGTTTAGCAATGTGTGTGTCTACAATACATTCTGACTGACAGGAATGGTATTTGTTCTCTACTTCCTCTCTTTCTTTTCTTCTGTGTATATATATATGTACGTATATATATACACACACACACATATATATGTATAGATATACTCAAAATGAAGTACAAAACTTTTTAAATGTGTACATATTGATTATTTAATTTTGAAATAGCAACATTTATTTTGTGTTTGTTTGTTATTAGAAACAGTGCTTTCCGGGACATTTACTGATCAGTATGTGAATGTGTATCCTAAAAAACACACAATCCCCTGAAGTTCTGTAAGGTTAGTTACATGAAAAAGATGAGGTGAGACACAACCAGGTATTTTTTATTCCTGTAAACAAATCAATAAATTATTGTTGAGGACAAAGGAAAAAAAAAACCAGGTTGATATTTAGTACCTAGTCTGCTGGTCTGCTTCAGGTTGGAGTATGCTAATGCTATCAAAATAGCCTATGGTTCTTAGTATCTTACATAAAAGAAATTTCAACCAGAAGAAATTAAAAGAAAACAACAAGTAAGCACCTGGTGGCACAGAGGTGAGGGTATTCTGTTACTTCATAGGCATGGATGTTTCATGTGTATGTTTTTCTTCACCATAATCAGCCTCAGAGAGACCATTGAGACCCTGCTGTATCAAGTGATCAAAAATGGCATGTGTGATCTCTAAACAATTTGATGTTTGTATGACATTTAACTCCAATTCATTTCATTTGTGTCATTATGGAGGAAATACACAGTAACTTTAAAGTAATTTAAATTTCTTGGAAGACTGTTTTAGCTATAGCTAACTAAATTAGGAAAGACTTAAGCAAAGTGCAGATGCTATCTATTCATATTTGCCTTTGCAATAAATTGTATAGTAAAGCAAAAACTATAGAAGGGCACTCTTTATTATAATTTTGTTTTGCAAAAGAAAACATAAATTGACATAAACACAAACATAAGTTGACATAGGTTGCATATATAGGACATATTGAAGTGGGCAATCATTAATGAGTTGATTAATGGATAAATAAGTCTTTTAAACTGTTTTGCCTTGGATGGTTAGATACATCCATGGACATAGAGATCATTAGTGAGAGATCAAAAGTGGTGTGTGTGCAACTATGAGCTTTGTATACTTTAATGCACAGTCTTCTGAAATTCCTCTACTCTTCATTGTAGCAAACGTATTTAGCTGTCAGAGTATAACATTTAAGTGACTGAAACCAGCATGTACCCATATATCTTTATAGGTCAGCTTTTTAATGTGAGAATCACCAAATGACTTAGTTACTAAGCTTCTTAACATTCCGCTGAGTTTATCACCGAAGACTGAAATGCAGACAAAATTAATTTTCTTCAACAGTTTTGTCCCTGGTGCTTCCTTCTGTTCAACTGCTCGAGGCTTGCTTCTTCAATACAGAAAAATGACATTGGTGTAAACTACTGTCTTGGACAAATAATCCCATCCAGTTCACCTCCAGAGGCTGTAAATGTCAAGGTGCCACTCAAATTGATGAACTTAATGAGCACATACCAGGCATGATATTAGCTCTAACATTGCCAATGAATGCAGAATGTTATGAAAGTTTTTGTGGACTTGCATTCCTTGGCCAAACAAAAAAGCTCTTACTATAATCTATGTACCAGTGTAAATAATAGCCACTGGCTCTCAAAGATGTCTGTATATTAACCCCATTAAGTACTTATACCTTTTATAACTGCATGATGAAATAGAGCTGACAGATCTCTTATGTTATGTGCAGAGATTAGGAATTTTTTCAGGATTTTTTTTATTTTATATCTCTATAAAAACATTATATAAGTGATGCATTAGTAAAAGAAAATGCATCTTTCAAAATATTTAAATTATACTTGCATTTCAGTTTTAAAAAATTATATTAGTTTAACAAACCAATCAGACATGATTCAAAACAAAGTATGAAAACTGCATTTTTCCTTTTAGTCTTTAGATGAAGCATAGGGTTTTCTCTCTCTGAAAAAGAAGCTGTTTCTATAGGTTTTCTGGGGCACATTTTGCACTGTGTCATGATAGTGTAATAATACTAGCAAAACTGATTAATTTATTGAATTAGCTTGTGTCAGCTGGGACATAATTACTGCATCTCAGACTTTTTAATGGTTATGGTAGATTATATATTTATTTTAAAATAACTTTTATATTGAATATGCAGTTTAGTAAACAATAAATGAATTTAAGTTTATAAATAAGTGTCTAAAAACATCAGTTTATATTATTTAGACCAAAAATTTCATACTTGGTCTTTTCAAACCTTTCAGAAACATTATCTGTCTATGTGCAGTTTCCTTTATCTGTTAATCTTCTAGTATAATAGATGATATAACAGTTATTAAAGCTAACAACATTTTTGCTTATGAAAATGATAACACTGGTTAGAGACATAACTAATTCCTGGGAGAATATAAATTCATATTTTATTGGAAACCATCACTGGATATTCTTAATATTTATTCACAGTCAAAGGGAGAACTAGAATTTTTTTTTAATAAAAAGTCAAAATTTTTTAACATGCAGAGGTAAGAATTTACATGGAATTGCATGTCATTCCTTGTAAAATAATAATATTTTATACCTGATCCTTGTCATAATTATAATTGCATTTAAATATTGTGATGGTTTATAAATAGATCCAGTAACCTGCATCTCTTGGATGGACTTTTGTCTTTCCCTTGAATTTGAGTCTAGCCTCCTTTTGAATGGAATGCCATATTCTGGCATAGTGGACACCAAAACTTCCTCAGGGCAGAAACCAGAGAGTCCAGTTGCATCTCTGGGGCACTGTAGCCCACTGGTGACTTTACACCCATCAGGCTGGTTCAACCCAGTCCATCAGCTGATGGCTGAGAATCCACCTCTGGTGCTGCAGGATGCTCAGAGGGTATCTAGGTGAGTGATTCCAAGAAGCAAGGTGGAACACATGGTTATTTTATATTCTGAATAAAAATATCAGCTTGACAGTTATCACATCAACCAAAACTATGTACTCATTCACTGTTTTTGCTAGGAGAGTATCACTGTCACTATGTTTTTGAAAAGCTCTACACACGTCTTTCATTTTCTCCATTCCTGAATAAACAAACTCCTGATAGTGGAAGGATGGGAAAATAAAAGGTTCAGACTTGAATGAGAAATGACTAAATCATGTCATAGCAAAGCAACTTTTTACCAACTTTTTCTAAAATGCATTTTGAGCATAGTTAGCAAATGTCTTATTGCCTCATAATAGCAAATCTCTCAAAAAAATTTTAATATGCATTTAATTATACACCAAGAATTTTGAGTCTCTATTTTTTAAAAATTGTATTTCTGCTTTGGGTTTCACATGCAAATATATGCATAAATAGAGTAAACATTAGACAAATTTGTTACAGTAGTGGAGAACTAAGAGAGCTAGCTAATTGATACACAGTGCATCAAAAAGAAAAAAATATTCAGTAGAGTATAAGCCAAGGAATCAAGTAGTAATGCATTGACTTGAGAACAAATTAAATTATATAAGCATTTGTCATTTATATTTTAAGTTTTTTCTTACCAAAACATACTGATTTTTTTTGACATGATGGACATGAGATAGACTCCTTTGTATCCTATGCCATGACAGTTCAAACTACTTGGGTTACGTCTGATTAGCAACGTGAGAATAAGCAATGGGAAACAATGTCCCCAGAAAAGTTTTCACTTTATGTGCTCTTCAGGCAATAGCTCTCAAGCTATAGAGTCTACAATAGCCCAGAAGATAAGCAAATGGTATTTCAGGAAGCTATACTGGTATGATAATTGATTTTTATTGATTATGAGGATGTAAAAGTTACTTCTTGATGTTCTCGATGGACATAATTATATTCATCTATACAACTGAGTCTTTTATACTGCTAAAGATCTTTAGACATTTCATATTCCAGAGTTCTAACCATTTCCCAATAAAGTCCTGGCAGTTTACCTTGTAAACAAAGTACTTCCCATCTTACATTAGGAAAGTGCAAGTGTATAGGTTGCTCATTTGTGAGTACTGATATATTTAACCTAACATTAATATTGTAGTGGAAGATTCATATAAAAATTAATGTGCATTTTCTATAATGCAACAAATATGAAGGGTGCAATTTGTCCTATTGTAGTTGATTTATTACTATGCAGTAAGGAGAAATTGAATACAAGGTAAGATATATTTTTATTTTGTTTGTTTTGGAGTGTATTAAATTATGCTCACAACAGAAAAGGTACAGTTTCCCAATTAAGAAAGGACACAGCTTCAGTTAAATGTCCTTATTTCTGTGATGAATTCAAGACAACTATTTGGGAGAAAGAAAAACAGCTGCATGTAGTAATGGGGAAATGTATTGCAGTTGTTACAATTTTGTGTCATGCATTGGAATGATTAGAGACTCTGAACCTATCAAAAAGGAAACTCTGCTTGGGATAAGCTTAGGGGAAAGAAGCACTTTTTAAATGTCAATTAGAAGTTAAAGATTTTTAGCAGTAACTATTGTCCTAGGAAAGAAAGAGCCGGTAAAACTGAGTGATGAAAATAGAAGTCTTCAATAAATATTCTGTGCTATATTTGCAAAGCAGAATGACAAGATTAACTCTTTGGGGCATGCATTTGGATAAGATAGAAAAGAATGGGAATATTACTTAGACAGCAAAATATTGCATCCATTAATGTGTAAAGATCTAAAGAATATTTATATCTTAGAAGTGTACAGAGAGTTTATTTTAAATAGACCCTGGGAAATTTAGAATTGAGCTATTATTTTATCCAATTAAATTAATGCAGAGGTATTTCTCTACAAAATATGTTGACTCATATGAGGGGGTTTTATTATCACTGAATTAAAGTAGCCCAGTTTACTATCAGAATCCAAATTGTGGAATGGGTAGGGAAGGAAGGAACTTCTGGAGGTCATCTTGTCCATTCATGCCTTGCTCAAGGCCACCTAGAGGCAGTTGCCCCTGACCGTGGGCCTTGTTTTTCAAGAGTATCTGGCTGACGAAAAAACCTAATAAGAAGCAGGTTTCATGATGATGATTTCCAACTGATTTGATTTCCAGTCAAGTCTAGACTGAACAATCATATTTAATTGAAATTATTTCTCCTCTCTATCAAAATTCTGAGTTGTTCTTTTGACGTGCCTTATTTTTTGTTGAAATGTGTGAAAAGTGACGTTCCTTGGAGGTCGGTATTGCGACTGCCATTGTTAATGTGTTTGTCGGTGACACGGACTCTGGGATTGAATTCACTCACAACAGGTGTGCTGACACCAAGGTGTGCTGTCCAGTTGACACACCAGAGGGAAGGAATGCCAGCCTTGACAGACCTGAGAGGTGGGCCTGTGCCAGCACCATGAAGTTCAACAAGGCCACATGCAAGGTCCTGCACCTGGGTCGGGAAAATCCCTAACACAACTATAGGCAGAAAAAAGATTCAGAACAAGGAATTCAGAACTGAGGAGAAAGGCTATGGAGTGTTGGTAGATGAAAACCTTGACATGACATGGCAACCATATCCTGGGCTGCAGGAAAACCATGACCAGTAGGTGGAGGTGGTTCTGCTCCTCTGGCTTCATGAGACCCCACCTGGAACACTAAGTCTGGTTCTGTTGGAATAAGGGGATCTTTAAGGTCCCTTCCAACCCAAACCATTCTATGATTCCATTATTTCAGTTCTTACTTTATTTCATGTCAACAAAAGAGAAAAGATTTTTTTTTTTCATTTTGAAAATGCAAATGTCATTTTTTTTCCAAAAGAAAGTACAGTTGAAATAAACCCTTTAGCTCAAAAAACTGTAATGTCATCAGAACTGGCATTAACCAAGGAAGAAAAGCCACACCCTCTTCCACTGTTTAGTTGTAGATACACACTATTAACACAAAATTCAGCATGTCCTGATGTCTTGCAATCTTATTTGTCTTTCTTTTTCAAAGTTTGACAGAAGCCATCAGATCCAATGTAAAGGCAACTTAGTGAAATGTAATGACCTGAGATAGACAGACAGTCTATATGATCTAATGATCTCTTCTGGCTTCAGATTCCCTAAAAGTCTATTAATCTTTTATACCCAAGACCAGTGAAAATGCAGCTGTTAGACCAAGATTTATTTGCCACAGACCACCACAGGGAAAACAGAAAATTTATATGAAATGTCCTTTCAGTTCTGAAGTTCAATTTGTCCACTGTCTAATGTCTTTTAACCTCTAGACATGTCTTTCTGAGTCCAAAAGAGGGATCTCAGATGACAGAGAAAGGCAAAACTGCAAACACTAACTTTTATACTGACAAATGTATTCTGTCCTGTCAGGGCCAGCAATAAAACAGGCAATCAGGATCAGTTCAGAGTCCACCTCTTAATAACATACAAGACAACCTTTTTACACTTAAGTGAATATCAGGCAGGAGGAGATTACCAGTGGATAAGACAAGTTCAATGCAAGCAATGTCTGCCCACACAGGGAAAGTCTGTTCAAATACACTTTTTTTCATGTGCCTTGAAATGTGAAAAAAAAAATCAGCATCTTTTTGGCTTAAATGAACCTGAACTACTTTATTAAAAGGTTCTGCCAGCCAAGTGAATTTATGCCAGTAATCAGATTCGAATTAGCTGGGCATGCAGCCAATAGCTTACATACACTGAAGAAAGACCACAGCAAATCTCTAAGTCTTTTGCTCTATATTGGGTTCATGAGGCACACTGTGAAGTCTCAGCACATTGTTTCTAAAGCTCTCTTTTGAGAAGAGGATCTGTATTAAATGTTACATTGTGAGCAGAGCTAACAAACTAAAATTAGTAAGGATAGGTAACTGAGGTTTTGGGATTTTAGTTTTCTTTACTCTTTCCTTATGACTGTCTTATAATTAATTTTGAAAAACATTATCACAGTCAATAATTCAGTAACCATAGAAGTATAATATTTCTAAATGCAAATAGCACATATTACATTACATGATATCCATGCTATTGAATATTTATTTTAGAGTGGATCTGAATTCACAAAGCAGCAAAGTAAAGCTTTCCCTTTGGAGAAAACTTACATTGCAAATTATATCATTCAGTGTATCAGGTCAAAGGGATGGGCTAGGACTGCTACTCTGCATATGGGAACATCAAGAAGCTCACAGAAGAGCCTGTGCAGATGCCCTCAAAAAGCTGTACAGCTGGTACAACTGAAACAGCTGTTTAACAATAACGTGCTGCCACCACACAGCTTTCTACCTTAATGGAAAAGAAGGTGGGAGGAGGCACTTCAAGGTTTCTTGGATTTATGTATATAACTTCCAGTATTCAGTCTGAAAAAGTTAGACTGTAAAAGTCAGTGTTATAGAGGGGATTAGTTTTTCTTTACTTCTCTAAATCACAGAGTCATGCTATCAAGCTGCTGTTGCTTCCAGCCAGGCACCACTCCATCTACTCAACAGCTGAGGTGATTCAGCTTCAGATTGCTATCTGTTGGGTAGCTTTAGGGGGAAAATCAGCAATAAACTCTCAATCCTGGTGATGAGTTTGCCTCACTTAACATTCCCAAAGATAACTTTCCAAGGGAAGCAGTGAACTTCATGAAGTTTTAACATAAAGTGTAGGAATGCAGTTTTAGACAAGGCAAATATTTTCTTTATAAGGAAAATATGTTTAATTTTACCATAAGACTTAAAAGGAAAGCGTCCTGGAAAGTTCTCTGCACTCTAAGTTATGATTGGCTCAGTGCCAGGGCAGAGAAGTAGATAGGTCTCTGTCCTTGTCTGTCTGTCAATGTAACTGTTCCTCATTGGGCAGTGTGCCAAAGGACTGCCTCCACCAGTCTGCACGAAACCTTTCAAGGCTTTTTCGGGGATGCTTTAGATGGTGCTACATCTCCACACCTGTTATGGCTTATTTTTATTTTTATTGTATTGTTTATTATTTTCTCTTTTTATAAAATCCTTTTTCTGTTACAGGCACCCTCGAGGAAGCAGTCCCACTTATTAAGCCATCTCTGGAGGGCTGGCCCACAGAGATTTGATGTGAACTCCTATACCACTCTGGCCACGTGTAGTATTACACCAATAAAGCAATGCAGCTCCTTCTCAATCTTTCGTGTTCTAAGTGAGGACCTCGACTGGAAGTTTTGACGACATGGAAAGAGAACTAGTTTTGCTACCAGCCAGGTGAGAAGGATCCTCAAGCAAGGAATTTTTGGTAAGAGGAATATTGGCCTTTTTTCCTTTTATTTTCATCTGTCAGTGAAGTGAAACGTGTGAACAAAAGATCAAGCTGACACATCTTAGCTGCATTAAATAATGTTTTATTTATATGCATATAATTTATTAGTTCTTTATAATTTCTGATACAGTGTGTAACACAGCAAATTATATGAAACATAGGGGAAAGCACATATATCTAAAAAGAATATTGCCCAGATAAAATGTTTCACAGATTTCATATTCTGGGGACAAAGCAACATGTTATTACAGTCATAAGGCATGAGAGACTTCTTGGCTTTCAAATCCCTTTGTTCAAATGAGAAACTGATAAATAGCACAGCTGGATCAGGTTTCTGTTAACTGATTCAACAAATATGGAGAAAAGAATCAACAGCTAAAAATAATAGTCCTAAAGCATTATTGTCAGAAGAATATAACTTTATTTTCTTATGACTTATCTGTGAAGGCCTTTTTTACTTTGCTAATCAACTATAGAAGCTCTGATATTTCTTCTCTGTGCTACTTGTATCATTATTTTTTCTGTAAGAAGTTCAGAGATCTCTTTCACTCTTTTCCATACTTTAAACATTATTTCTGCTTATATCTCCCTTTTTATGTCTTCCTACTCCTCAGAATCTTTCTGATTTTCGTTCATCTCTTCTCTTTCCACTCTGGGGCAAGACTTATTTGAAAAATTTCTGTGCAAACAAAGTCTTGCAAGAAACCATGTTTCTTAACACAGATACTGGACTGACTGTGAAATTGTTTTCAGAAAAGGAATTTATTTCCATTTGTCACACATAGGACATATACAGTTCTATGCCATGAACATAAAAGGATAAATTACTCATGTCATGGACAGTGAAATAGGTCATGTCATTTTCCTGAAGCTGTGTTTTTGAAAACAGTGCCACCAAATATGGCTTCCTGCTGGTTTGCCTTGGAGGATGAGCATCTGTGCAGATATGCTGATCATTTGTGCCTGAACTGCTACCTCTATATCCTCAAATGCATTTTGTTGTAATGTGTTTTATTTACTAGCTTGCTTTGTTTTAAATTCTGATGGAAAGTCTCTGGAGTCTTTGTTTATAAGCAAACTATCCAATATAAAGCATTGTATTCCTTCTTTGCCTAAAGGATCTGAATTAATAATAGTTTAACCTAGAAATCAAAGCGACAAGTCAGTGATTTCATCTGTGATGAACATAAGAGGTCCAAACCTATATACATAAGTGTCTACATGTATACATAAATATATTTATTAATTTTCAAAACATTAACTTTCAAAAATTTAGACTACCACTCTGACACCAAACTCTGACCTCACATACATGCAGTAGCACCCTTTACCTGAGAATCAGGATATATATGTCTTTAGGAATAATTTTTCCTATAAAGTATTTCCTTATATCTTTTCCATAAAAATAAGGCTTATTTAAATCAAGAATCTATCATAATTTCTTTTAAATTAATTTCTCCTTAAAACAAAGTGTACAACATATATAAGATAAATCTTATTGATAATTTCCATAGAAAATACAAGCTATATCTTACATACATGGGGGATATAAAACCAGGCCCTCAATACCTACAAGACAGCTACAGGTTCTTTGCACTGGTGCATGGTGGCAGGACTACTGTTTTTCATTTCATCAAAGGTATTTTCCCCTCTTTTAGCATACTTATGAAGTGACAGAGAAAGCTGAAAAAATCATAACTCAGAATAAGCAAAATAATAGAAAATATAGCACAGAGATCTCTGTATACCGGAAGAAGTGGTGGATATAGAAAGGAAGAAGTGATGGATCTAGAAAGAAAGAGGAGGGATGACTTCTTGGACAAATGAAAATACTCATTAAACATCTGCATTACTGTGAGGTTTCCCTCAAAGTTGAAACTCTGGATACTCCTAAGGCTTGTCCATCTCAAACTGTTTGTTTTCTATCATTAACTGTCAGCATAGGAACAATGGTTGCTACTTTTCTTTCCATATGCCAATTTACTACTGAATCCTCCATAAAATTATTTTCTCAATGTGTTATCTAAATCATATTAAGTCTTACTGCCTTGTTTGAGGCAATCAGTATGTGCTGAAAAATGACTTTATCTAGTGCACCTGGATTACTTTTAAAACTTCTTATGTTGTAACTTGTACATTTCGACTTTTGCTTCTCCATATGGCTTCTTGTGAAGAGAGAATTTCCATCTTCTTTTCAGCTCCATTTTAAGTGCTTTCCTGAAAAATGAATGTTCAGTCAAGTTAAAATATGGTATCCAAACTGTGGATTAGTGCAGAAATTACAGAAAGTGACCTTAAATTTAACCTACAGATGAGTAATTTTGATACAGACTTTCACCTGAAGATTCACAGATTACGAAGAGTCAGAAGTGTTAAAAGCTTCTCTATGTGAAGATGAACATCACAGTATGAAAAAAAGAATTCAAGGTTTTGTAAAAATATTAATCCTCTTGCATAAGATCTGAACTAGTATGATTGTAGAAAGACTCTGATGTGTTGCTTCTGAAAATTCACTAAAGGAAGGAAATGCTGGCACTGACATTAAAAAATTACCTTTTAGCATAGTGCTATTCATAAGTAGTAGTCATGTCCTTATTTGCACTTCTAACACTCTTTGCAATGCCAAAAAAGAATTAATTGCTGTATAGTACTGAGTTCAGGTCTAATTGGCATTAATTAGGAACATGAATCATGTGTGTAAGAAAGGAAGATATAGTTAAATTAGAATTATGTCTTAATTCTTTCTTGTTATGCTCTCCCTCTACTTTAAAAGATAGTCCTCCATCACATGACAGTTATCAAATGACTACCAGTCTTGCTCTGCATCCTTGGAGAAGGCTATGAAGACATCAGTCCTTTGATTCTGTCAACCTTTGTGATTCCTTGTGCTGTCTAGTGTGTTGTTCATCTTCACAATTATCTTTCATTACTTTAAATTAGACTTTTCCATATGATGTTTTCTTTAAATATGAACTATAATAATTGTCTGAAAATTATGCTCTTAGGAGATTTATTTTTCTTCAACTTGTTTTTTTCTGTGTTTTGTAGCATAGTGAAAATATGCTTTTACTTCTCTGTGGAAAAGATAAATATGCCCTCAGGAAAGATTAAAGCCAAAACAAAAGAACTGCTGTAAAATTTCAGAGTTACCATATTTAGGTAAAGGGTATTTGTTCCTAAGAAACAAAAGCATTTTAGTAGTGTAGGCAGACAAAGACCTGGGACAATTTATTCAAGTCCTCATTATTTTGTATTTTAAGGTCCCTCCCTCACATACTCTGAAAGATAATTTCCATAGTTCTAGTTATTTAAAAGCTGTTTAAAAAGCACAAGCTGCCGTATTTAAAGCAATTACACAACCTTAAAAGCCGCTGTAAGTTCAAGCTTTGTGTAACTTCCTCTTCAGAAATCTGTTTAGATAGATAGATGTATGTGAATTTGCATACATTTTTATTGGATCTTTTATTAGAGAGGATGAATAAATTTCACAAGTTCAGGCAACTATCTTTATTACACTTGGTGTAAGTACTAGTCTCACTTCCCAGCTAACAAAAGGGAATAGTTTGCCAAATCTAGGAAGAATTTCATATATGAGCTGAGAATCAAACGGTGCAGTTTTAGTTCTTGTTTCCAACCAAAAAGTGTTTATGTCACAGTGTTTCCAACAAACCAGCAATTTGTAGGGCCATACCACAGGCCAGATACGTTGCAATTCATTCTGACCTCTCTGATTGTGCGAGTGATGGCAAAAGGGCAGAGATGTGCCAGCCACTTCCTTCCCCGGACTCATCAGTCAACAGATACCTGGAGCTGAGGAAAGATTGACATGGGCTAGGAATAGCACAGTTTCCTTTATAGCCACAGTATTCCCACCCTCCATAGAAAGAGCATATACAGGGATCTATGAATACACTGCTTCCACAAGCAACCTTGTGCTGTGACATTTCTCTGACAGGTGTTGCAGGGAGAAAGAAGTAGCTTTTACCTCACTCAGAATGACTATAGGTTGACAATTAAAATACAGGAATGAAGGTTTCAACAATAGTATGAAAGTTTCATGCTTCATTTCTAACACTGATCAAGTATTAGTTTAACATTTATGAAATATAATATTTATTAAAAACTTTTTAAAGCCCATAGCATTGATGCCAATGTCTTCAAACTGGTAAGACTAGTGAGAGAAGCAAGTTTATGCCTCTTTAGGCAAAAAATTCTGCTTCAAAGCTATATTAAAAGCTTAATTCCTCCTAGGTTTTAGTCTTTGGTTTCAGTAGCAACAAAAAGAAATAAGAAGAAAATTGCTTTCCATTTTTTTTTTCTCCAGTGTAAGCAGGTTTTGCAAGCAATTTAGAGAAATGGTATTAACAAGAGAGCAGGGGCTCTCTGCGAGAGTAGTTTTTAGTAATTTGCAGTCCACATGGAAAAAAAAATAATTGAAAACTATTGTGCTAAGCTCTTTTATTAGTTAAGGGCTAGTAGTTCTGATAGCAACATACAGAACAATTTTAGCAACTTAGTGCTGCAAATTTCTTCAAAGTAGTCGGTCAATTAACAAGAAGAGTGCATCTGTCATCACATAACTTAATTTACTTAACCTTTTTGCATTCGGGCTATCTGAGAGTACATAGATGTCATAAATGCTATAATTATCTCAATCCAAGATAACCAGTCATTTCAGAAACTATCCATTTTATAGGACAGGAGGGCCAGCAAAAGCATGAATGTCTTATATTCATGTGTCATTACTGTCTTGGATGGTGGATTTCCAACCTTACAGAGACAAAAATATTGTTTCTATCATGTCTGAAAGTATAAATCAAGCTGTTCTCCAGAAGAGATGCATGGGAAACTGCACAAGCACTGAAGAGCAGATGTCAGAGCCAGCTAGAAGGTAGCCTACAGCCAGGAGACAACAAGCTAAAGTTGTCAGTAACTTTGTTTTTCTCATCATCAGAAGAGTTGTTTCAGAATCATGAAACATGTCAATTTTTAGTTGCAGCTTTGAAAATGATGAACTATGTTGTACAAAAATGCACGTGTAGCCAAAGTTTCTCTGGTTTTACTACCTTCTTGAGAAGTAATATAAAAATAAATTTTGAAGGATATTATAACTACAGCTATAAAACAACCTGTGTAATCTCAAAGACTAGTTTTCTGATAAACCTGAAAACTTCAAAGGCTTGGTGCTGGCATGAAGACTGGAGATGTTCCATAATTAAAATATTTCAGATCTGTGTCTATGGTACAGGCTTTTGGTGTGATGGCCAAAATCAGTCAAACAAAGTTTGATTAAAAACTGAAGCAGAGTGGGAGCTTATGAAAGGAAAAGAGAGAAGGATTTCCTGAATGCTTGTCAGATATTATTATTTCTTTATTTTTAAGAGAATTTTTGCGCAGCATTTCCAACAATGAAATCAATATTCACATTCGTTGAAACAGTTAACTAGTAAGAGAGACATATTTTTGTGTAATTTTTTGTGCAGATCAATAGATTAATTACACAAATGAAAACTCTAAACTGTCTAGAGACTACTGTACTGTATAAATAAGCAAAGTGTTCTGCAAAGTGTATTTAACATCCATGCAATTTATTCTTTTTCATTCAGTGGCATTGCTGAAAGAGCAGGAGGGGGTTTTGTGGCAATTTTCTGTGGTTTCTGCTTGAGAAAGTCTGCAGACTCAGTCAATTGTATTTGAAGTTGATTGGGATGAAGTCAGAGTACTTACATTTTTTCAACAGCTTCTGAGAGCCTTTAGCTAAGGGGCAGGAAGAAGAAAAACAAATATTCCTTACAAATATTTTGTCTTGAAAGAATTTACCTAAAAGTACAACTATGTGTGTGGCCTGGAAAAGGCCTACTCAATTCTATTGACAGACATATTTTCAGACACCTGGTAGTTAATGACTGCAGTCCTTGATAGAATAAAATGTGTTTACCTGAGAATTTAAACTTCTGTAGAATCTTATAACTTGTTTTACAGAAGTTAGAAACTTTATAAGTATCACAGATGTTAGCTGTATGATGAGAAACAAAGTTTAAAAATTTAATAAATCAGCACTAATTTCCAAGGGATTTTTGTCCATTTAAACAAAGTGTATTCTCAAGTCACACTACAGCATGGGCAGCCTTTTGCTCTGGGTAGCAGCAGGGATGCTTAAAGTATGCTATCACTGGCAGTAACTGGAGTTTCAGTTTGCCCTTGGAATTACCTAAACTCAACTCATGTTGTCTGTGTCCAGTACTGTGATATTAAAGTAAAACTTGAAACTTAATTTGTTGAACATGATGCCTATTGATAAGCAGGTGCTCATCCAGCAGATGCCAGGCTGGTTGTGTTCTTCAAAAAGATCAGCATGGAAACACTTTCAGACAAAGAAACAGAAACCCATGGCCAGTTCTTGAGAGGAACATATGGAGTTCTTCATTAATAGTCTCTAAAATGAAAATATCCCACTCAAGGCTGCAAGTGTTCTCTGCACAGAGAAACTCAAGGAAGCCTTTACATTCAGCTTCTCTTCAGTTAATTCCTTTAACACTAACTATATTCAAAATAGCTCAGTTGGGAAAGGCATATTCAGTATTAATAAATTTATAGAAAGATTGTTATAGGAAATTAGATTTGTTAAGTGTTTTAATTCTGGAAATTTCCCCATCACCTTTTTTAGCTCATAAGATTATATTGAACATCACAATTTTCACTTTTTTCCAGGTCTTTTTGGTGTCTGTGTCACAAGGGTGAACAGTAGCCATCATTAAATTTACAGTAGCTTAGAATTTTTAATAGTATGATTACTGTTACTTTAGAGTCTATGTTTTGATAAGACTGAAATCCATTTGAATTAATTCACATTGTCACTTTATCAGAAAAACAAAGAATACTATTTCATTCAAAAGGAAGCCTGAGCAATGTGATGCCCTTCATGCATATTTTCATTTTTGTTTTATGCATCAAAGATAGAACAAGACTATGTCACAAACAAATTATATTCTGGCATATCCTGGAATAAATCCTGGCATATAACAACACCACCTACCATTAGAAAATAATTCCGCCTTTATAAATTAATTTTAACGATTCAACAGTTGTGCATTTTCATTTTCTGCCTTTGACATATTTTCAGCAATCTGATATGTGTCATGACTAATATGTAATTTTGAAGACTTAGTGCTTATGAAAGTAAAAATTTGGTAGTCTGTTGGTGTGTTTTGTGGCCTTACAAGGCAGCAGAGAAAGCAGCCTCAGGTTCTCGTAACAATGTGGGCACAATGAGATTATAATGCTGTAATTTTATGTCTGCACTAGAAACTTAAATGTAATAGAATGAGCATTATACATCTGAATACACACAACTGAGGGATTGAAAGTGGTTATTTGCAAAACAGAAGAAACTCACAAATTTGGACATTTTCACTTTTGTTGCATTTATTGCTCAGACAAGGGACTCTTGTTAATTACTGTGATATATGTAGGTTGGTACCAGCAGCATTTGCATGCTCCCCAGCTTCTCAGAGACATTTATTGTTGTATGGCTACCAATTGCACAGCTGTCACTGACTTTTATGGTCTGAGCCATATTGTTTGTGTTATTTATATCAAGTAAGTATTTTGTCTTTTTCAAAGAGGAACAAAGAAATCTTTTGTACTAAGATACCACATCTTCAGAGCTCTCTACTTGCATATGGAAATTGTCCAGAGTAGGACTACTGTGATTACAGCCAATCCCAGCAGCATGCTTAGGCTTCTAACCAAAGCTTAAATAAACCTGAATCACATCAGTCTGAATTTGTGACCTTACCAAACATTATGTCACATAAGCTCATCTCTTCCCTCTTAGCTTCCAACACAGCCTTCTCTCACAAGGCACCTCTCTGTTTTACACGCGGCTGCAAAAACTCAGAGCCCTGAACACTGACAGGTGTCAAACTCACCCACCCTGAGCAAGTGCACACATTTCTCACACGAAAGGCTTATATGGATTGCAGAAGGAGCTGTAATGCTGCTGATCTTCTCATGTGTGTTTAACAAGTGTTTTTCAAAATATTTTACAGCTGTAAAATTGGTTTGACGGCAATCACAGCAGTAGCTGATTAAAATTGAAACCAGGAAGATTGTGTGCATGCTTTAATCACTTAGGAATGGAAGTCCTTTCTGTGAGAAACCTGAATTCAGTGTCTCTTTTGGCCTGAATGTCTCTTGGAAAATTGTTCTGATTAGCACGGCAGGAATATTTCAGTTCAGTTTTTCACTGGATTCTCAGAAAATGGACAGGTTTTTGTGAATGAAGTTACTTAAATCAGTTTTAAAACTATAAAAATATATGCAATAAGGACTTGATTTGAAAAATTTAAGTCAGCAATCAAAGTATTAAAAATCTAGGTTATATACTTCAGTTGACAATTTCGTTTGTAATAGGATTTTTCCTTCTAAGTTCTTTGCATGAAGAACTTAAAGATGAGATTAAATTATTGCTTTTTTTTTTAAGCTGTGGTATCAGTCTGAATTCCTCCAAAAATACTACTAGATATATAATAATAGTGTAATCTGAGTATATAAATTGGCACTTAATATCTTGTTTTGTCATCATCATAGTGTAATTGAACCTCTACAAAATCTCAAAACATACATTATTATTTCTATTTCTATAAAATAACAGTGAATCATTAATTTAATCTGAAAACCGTTTCCTTTATCATAGTGGGGTTTGTGTGTGTGTGTGCATGTTTGTTTGTGTGTTGAGCGTCTTCTAAGAAAATTTTTTTGAATCTACAATTGCTATAAAAACTTTTATTGGTATAATGACAAAGAGGCCTTAGTCTGCCTTATTTGGAACTAGTCAAATTTCCCTAGTATCATCACTTGTCCTTTGATCAAGAGTCTTCTGTTTTTTAAATGGGTCTGACTTAATACTTTGATTCTATTGACAAGACAACAAGGTCTATAGTTTTTCCTTTTCCTGAAAATCGTGTGATTTTAATTTTCAAAATCTACTTATTTTTTGTTTCTCCAAAATATTCAAATTATGTTCTCATTAATAACATCATAATTTTATGCAAATGACAGAAAATAGGGTACGCATAATGACTCTTCAAAAAAGGAAAAAATAAAAAAGCAAGTGAGGTATGCCATGTTTTCTTTAGTATAGTGTTTTGGAGTTTTTTGCTTCTCCCTTACTCAGCTTTAAAAAAAAGAAGTCCATTTACTTTTATTCTTCTTCCTATAGCAAAATAAATGATATAGCATACAGCAGGCTCCCCCATCATAGCCAGCACCTGCTGACTTGGATCTTTTCTCAATTATCCATCAGTGCCATATAAATGGTACCTGGAAAACCTCACTGTAGAAGCTTCTTCTCTGATTTGTTTCAGTCTGTGTTCTACCTTGACTACAAATATTTCACCCACCTTTTACAAAATAACAACTATGTCTTCCTCCATCTCCCTGTTTGCTTATTTATGAGGAAGCTTTCTGATTCATCAGCTGAAACATTCATCAAGTCTTTTCCACATAGGACATCAAGAACAATTTTTCCATTTGCTTTTGAGATTCCTGTTCCATACAGATTTAGAGAATATATTGGTCCTTTCACAATTTTTATGTCAATTTTTTTATGGTCCCATTTGACACCAGCAGACACTTTCATTTCACTGAAATCTTCTGTCAGATGCTTCTAAAACCTAACCTCATATATGTCCTTGTATTGAAAAACTTTCAATTTTTTGGAAACTTTTCTTGAACTTAAACAAAAGATTCTAATTGTTTATGGATTTTTCAATCCATTCAGCATATGTAATCATTCAGGAAATATTCTTTTCAAGGCAAGCAGTTAATGAAGTGATTTTAAATTTTCACTTATTGTTTTTCCTAGTAGCTGGCCATCTAAAGCACCTGACAATTTCTCCTCAAATGAATTCCACAATACTTACATTTGACTCAATTAAATGCAGAAATGAAGCAAGGGTCTTTTCATGGTACAAGATTGTCATTATGCTTTATTTTTTTCATAGTACTTATTTGTGCATGAAGACACTGAAAAAGAAAGGATCCAAGTGGATCCTTTGAAATCATGCATCGTACTGAATCAAATGTTTAATGGTCTTGAATTTTATACTTCCAGAAGTTTTCATTCTCTAAAGGACACTGCTGACTGAAGGTAAAAGGTAGGATAATTCAGTGCAATCCAACTCCTACTGCAGCCTGTAGATGTAAATCACAGCATATTTTGACTATTCTTTGTTTTGACATTGGACCAACTGTATTTCTGAAAGCAGAAGAAACAAAACTAGTATGGGATTCAAGTGGTTCACTCAGAATAAGTGCATTTCTTAGTCAGGAAGGGATTGCAGGGATTGCACCTACATTCTGGCAACCTTCAGACTAATTAGATTGCTGCTATATCTACATGTAAAATAAGCTAGAATATTAATTGTCTCTGACTCTATTTTAAAAAAAGCTATAAAGTTAATGTAATTTGGAAAATTAAAAATAATTTAAAGGACCATTTCAAAGAGGATGTGCATGAGTAAAGAAATTCAGTGACTTTTGCATACATATTTTGCTGTACTGGAACAATTAATTGCTACATTTCTATTCCCATTGCTTCAAAGGGCCATTCAAATATGATAATTAGGAGACTAACTAAATATCCTGAAGCTGTAAATCATCTTAAAATTTCTGATTCAGCTGAATTCTATAATAAAGTGTTACATTTCTTATTTAAATTCCCAGTTACTTTTTATGAACATTTGGTTAAATGTCTTCAGTGGCAATGAATTAAACAGTATTCCTATCTTTGTATCTGTTGAGAACTAACATGAATTAGGTAGCTCTCAAAAATCTCTCAAAAAGATACTAAGAATTAAACACTTTTATGCTCAGAAATATCTTTATCAGGTGCTAGAGCTAGTCCAGAAAAGCTGAAAAAAAGTTAGATACAACAACAGGATGCAGGCCACACAAGAAACTGTCATCTTAACTAGGCAAGTCAGCATCAGAACTGAAAGTATAAATGTCTTCAATATATATATTCTCTTCTATTTTCATTAATTTTCAAGTCTGTATGACAAAGTTAGTATGGCAAAATTAATTCTTTATGTAATTTCTAACAGACATATCAGGAAAACTGCTTCAAATTATCTCAGCAACCCAAATCCCTAACTTGAAAATCATTAAAACAAATTACCTGACAGCGCACACAAAAAGGTGTGTGAGTATACAAGATTGTATAAGGGTACTGAATGAGTGAAGAGCATTTCAACAACCCCATTGGCTGTGTCAACTGCAGACCAGAAAATACCTCTCAGTGCCTACTGTCCTCTCCATAAAAATCCCACTAGGAGCTCAGCTGACTTTAAAATTTGAAACTTCGGATAAGTTTCAGATTTCACAGGTATTTTCCTGTTCTTCTGTCTTCTGGTCAGAAACTGTTAAGTTTTCACTGTACCCAATGGATTTACAGGCCACCCAAAGAAGTAGTGGATTTTCTTTCTCTGGAGATAGTCAAAACTCACCTACCCTGTTCAACCTTCTGTCGGTGAATCTTGTAGTAACAGAGAGGTTGGACTACATGATTTCCAGAAGTCCCTCCCAACCCCAGCCATTCTTTTGTTCTGTGGTTGACATGGGACTGACTGAAGTTAAACTAGGATAGGCCAGTGAAATATTTTTGATGTACAAATCCCACACTGAAGAAGCACCTAAAGTTATTTTCTGTCTGTCATACTTCCAGACATAACATACGCTCCTTTTCCTGGACATTGTTTCTAGTGTGCTGACTTAAGGCAAAATGCAATAATAGAGGCTTTGTGCAGGCAAAGGAATTTTATCATTTAAAATCACATATTTTTTAAAGTCAAGTTCTACTCTGGATCTCAGTGCCTGAATGCCTTAAAGGAAGGCTGGGCCTTTCCACCACTGAAGGCTGCAGCCAGAGTATAGGCTTGTACTGCAAAAGATACCAGCCAAAAAACACCTGCAAAAATATCTTCATGTTTTGCTGAGGGGAAAAGATTTGCTGAGAGTCAGAGAAATTGATAATCTCTCCTATCTTGTTGATCTTCTTTTAACTGGAAGGAATTGTTTCTTGTTATTTCTAGTTACTTAGCATAAAACCTCATACTAAGCTGATGGAATCTTTGTATCTTTTACCTCACCCTCACCAACAGAATCAGAAGAAAATCATGAGGAATCTGTCCCAATAAATATAGGTATATATATAGGGGATCAACTAGTTTCAGGCAAAATGCTTAATATTTCAACTTGCATTCTTCTTCTTACACTTCTGTTGCCTCACACATTTTTTACAAGATTTATCCATTAAAAACATTCATGAGTCACCAAGAAGTAACTGTTGAAATATTCTCTGGGATCACAACTCCTTCCCAGACACACACACAAAAAACATTGATGAAAGATTCTGTCTGTGCCAGGGTGCCACTACATTAAAATGTTAAAGTCCATTTTTAATGAGAGGATGTGAAAAAGAAAATATCTGCTAATGTGGTGGTGGGTAGACAGTGGCAGATTTCCCAAGATATTTAATAATATCCAAAAGAAATCTAGGGGAAAAAAAACAGACACCAAACTTTGATTTAAACATTTATTACCTTGCAAGAATATTTGAGTTATAAAATATTTTTTTTCTATTTAAAGTTACAAGGAAAGTAAACTTCTGAAGATATAATATTTCACAGTTCACGTACCAAGTTAGCTTTTTCTCTACAAGAGAATCTGGTCCTTTTTTCCAGAAAAGATGAAAATGCACACCACGAGAGCATCACTTGTTTTACTTGAACTTTACTCAAATACAGTTAATTAAAAACCTAGAAGTGCATGGGAATTTCCAAAGCAATTCCCTTCTACAGTCTTCTGTCTATTAAACAGTAAGTCACCTCCATCTAGGTCATCCTTCTCCAATGGGACCAACTTGAAAAGACACACAAATGGAATTTTGGAGAAAATGGGAACCATTCAGCTCTAATACCCATTGTGCCAGAAACCTGCCGTTGCTACTTTCATAAATGATTGTAAGTGTGCTGGTTTTTTTTCTTGCTGCTGTCAAGTTTAATTTCAGAGATGCCTCTTGGAAAAAAAAGTTTTCCACATAAACCAGACCTTAAAATACACTATAGAATTTAACTCTTAATACCTAGATAAAGAGCTAAGCAAAAATGTTGATACATTTGACTTTTGTTTTCCCCAAAATTTTGCTAATTAGTCAGGAAACATCAAGTCTTGCAATAGAAATCAGAAGCTAGATTACTCCTGATACAAGCAGAAGCAAAGCTCAAAACTCAGTGTTGGGATTAGAACTCCACCATGCATGAAATTGGTTTTCCAGGAAACCCATAACTTGGGGTAGTTGCATATCAACTTCTTTGCCTCAATGGCAAGTTACTGAAGGGTTGATTTTGCAGTATCCACACTAAGAGCAGATTGTTCATGCATATCCTCTCTGTGCATGCCCACATTGGCAGAACACTTAAGCTGCAAGAGGAACACTTCAATACAATTTAAATATTAGTACAGCCTTAGTAATCCAAAGTATTTTCATAACATGCAATTTCCATTCTAGCTTCATCTTTGGTGCAACAGGCCAGTAAATTCAGGTGCACAAGAGGCTTATTTTGACCCTCTTCCTTCTGCTATGTTAATACAATCTGGCTTTTCAGGGTTTTGATATCCTTATAAAGTAAAAAAAGTTTCCTGTTCTTATATGAGCCCAAACACACATAAGAAATTAACATAATTTAAACTGAAAAATTCTTATTTATGAACACAATCTAGATCTAGTTTCTCATCTAAATTATGCAGGTGGCAACAAGAAGAATTTTTTTGAAGTTACTTTTTAAACAAGGCTAAGTTCTGAAAAGTCTTCAAGCTACTTTCTTAAATGCTACTGATCAGTAGCATTCTAATGGATAAAGGTTAAAAAGCAAGATAACTTTACAAGACACTAAAGCAGGGGAGAGTTTTACAAACATAAGCATAAATAAGAGAAGCATATGAAAGGAAATAACAATTCTGCATTTTTACAGTAAAGATAATTCCTTTTGTGTGTAAACACTCAAAATAAATTAAGCAGTCTTGTTTAGTCTTCCAAAAGATGAGTGCTTACGTCCCAGCAAAAACTGTGAACTGAAAGACATGAAAACAGAGCACTGATAAGCAACTTAACCTTGGCCAGAAGCAGAGAAGTAGGGTCACAATTAGCTGTTGTATTCCACATCCCAGCTGAATTAGAAGAATAGGTAAGCATTGCAAAGGCTAAGATGCTTGCACTGTGCTCATGAGCCCATAAAAATGTAACATTTTTACAAAGATAATATTACAAACTGTAGAACACACCAGATTTGCAATCTGCATGAAAAAGGCTTGTTAGCCACATGTATCCAGTCTGTGAGAATAGACTGGTGCTAGAAGCAGCCTGCTGGTGATCGTTAAAGCAACTAATGTCCAGCTCAAAACAGACACTACTATTCTGTAACAGCAGCACTACATGGGTACCTGTTTACAAAGCAAGATAGACCGAAATCATCTTCTGAAGATTTCACTGCACACTGGCAGATTTGAGATAAAGGAACAAAAAGCATCTCTGTTCCTCATAGAGTGACATATTTGGAAATGTATATATGTATACATATATAATTGTTTGGTTGTTTTTGGTTGGTTTTGTTGTTATTGTTTGTTTGGGTTTTTTTCGTTAAAGCAACTGAATTAGACAAAGGAGATTTTTTTTAGCAGTGTTAAGAGAGTGGGAGAATGTGGAATCAAGCCAGGACATCTAGGGATTTTCCCAAATTGTAAACTTTATTTCTTGATTTTCAAAACTGAAAATGTGCCCTCAGAAGAGAATTCTGAGAGCAAACTCATCACTACCTTCAAATCAAGTAGGTGTTAAAATCTGCAGGATTTATTAATTTAACCTTAAACACTTTCTTGGTGATGCAGAGGAATGTATTTTTATTACTGTAAAATCTTCTCAAAATTGGCATTACAGCTTTTCTATCAAAGGCATGACTGCCAGACTGACATAGCATTTAAGGAATACGTGGATATGTAACTCAGAATATTTAACCGGAAATTAACAGAAGTGAGGGCAAGAAAATATTTTAAAATAATAGGTTTGGTTTGTATACGATACTGTAAATCAGTGAGGTTTCTCTAGCAAAGTAGATTGTAATTCCTTTGGACTTAATGGGTAAATGCCATAGTTCAAGTCAATGCCAGTTCAAGTCGTAGCATCAGAAGGAACAAGTGGTCTGTATATAATATTATCAAATTACATTAAGGACAATGATTCTGTCAGACACCATACTTAGTTGCCTGGTGTATTAGAATTGATTATATTCTCTGAAGTCTTGGAGAGGTGACCTCCTCCACATTCAAGAGTTCTAATGTGTTCTTTAATGCACAACCAATGCTCTGCAGGCATTTAAATGGTGTGCTAATGCCCAGTTTCTGACTGCTGATGTAAACTCTTCTAGTGGAAGGAAAGCACAAGAAAATAATAGCTTTCAGTGGATAACCACATGTTAGTAGGAAATGGGATAATAGGACTAAAAACTTACCTGGATGACTAAATGAAATTGCCTAATATCCTGAGTAAGTATTCATTTAATAAGTGCACACAACACTATGCAGAGACACCAACACCATATTCAATCTCTAAAAACTAAGCTTTGTATTGGTAGCCTTAATTTTTTATGGCCATCTACTTATTAGTTAACGTGCCAGCAATCTTCTTTAGGTTCCTCCCTAGTGCTTTCCTTCTGTCAGTTTGCTGACAGAAATTATTTTAGTTGCCACTTCAGTTTTAATATCACTAAACTAAATGTTAGAAATTTTCATAATCCCTCCTCTTCCTTCAGTCAATAATTTTGTACATATGTTTCAGACTGTATTAACTTTTGCTGAGTGTAAGGAACAAGTTATATGCATGTAGGGAACAAGAGCTACACACACATTTAAATCATGAAATTAAATTCCATTTTGTGAGTAGTAGTATAGAAATTGAATTGTCACTTTTTTTTTTTTTCTATTTCTTTCTTAATGTGCAAGACAGTGGAGAGCTTCAGAAAATTCTACCTATGCTTCAGTGGGATTGAATACCATTCCCTATATTCCATACACAAACCATCACATCTCATTGATGAGGATAAATGATGATGGAAAATAGCACACTACAACTCTTAAGAGTGAATTAACACTGCATAAGTGATATTGCAAAAATCTGTAGATGAGCAATGACAGGACGAAATTCTGATTTATTTCTGATTTTCATCGCTGTAAAGAACACTCTAAAAAACTGTTTATTTAATTCATGAATCATTACCATATTGGATTCATGGAGTGCCTAAGTTTCACTAAGAGTCTTGTTCCCTAAGATTGGGCTTGGTAGATGAGACACCAAGCATCCTCTTTTCCTATGGGCCCTAGGAACTGCTTGCTGGTTTTAGCACACTCTTTGTAGTCTTTGCTTACACTGTGACTCACTTGCACAATATGTTCTGATCTTCAGTATATGGAACCAGTGAAATTGTGCATCTGGTGTTACCACAGAATGTGGGTGCAGGTGAAGGGAATAAAATGGTACTTATTGGGGAATTTTTGCATCAGGGTACACTCTTGGCATTGAGGCATAACCAGAAAGTTAATTTCATTGCAACTTCACATAGCTCTTGTGTTGTTCCAACATCTGGGACTGATGTGACCTCAAACACATTCCCTTCAAGTAAAATAATTTTCATCTGTACACTATTTTCTATATTGGGAAAATTATATTAAACTAATTTTAAGAGTTCAATTTTCCACTAAGAAACATATGGAGGTATAATATCTGCATGAATTAGATACAAATGGCATCCAGAACCCAGCTATATTGTCAACTGATCTGAGTAGACACAGCTCTGGAGAAGGTAAATTAATTTTTTTTCAAATACTTCAGCAAATTATTTGGGCTCAAATATTTTATAACACAGCAAGCATTGTAAGGACAATGAAGAAAGATGTATTTCCACCTCAGGGAAATAATTTTTTCAAGCAGAAGTGCATTTACTCAATCATCAGAAAATTTATCTCATTTCTGGTTTTCTGAAACAGTGATTTTAAAAATACAGAATTAATGGGGATTAGCTATATCACTTTCCAAATTATGCACAGTACACAAGCATTTTAAATAGTAAAACAGATTCATCCTTATAAAAATATTCTTTGGGTCTAAAAAGTAGTCAATATTCTTTAGGGAATATTCAGCATAGAGAAGGTATTTTTGAATAACTGCTTCAATTCTGATCAAGAAAGTGAAGCTACAGTATAAAAATTCATATCAAGCAGTGGAAGATTTATATTTAAGTGTCAGTAATTTGAATGCTTAAGAACAGTGCTTCCAGGCATTCACCTTAAAGATCATTTTATTATCAATATATTCTTACAAAACCCAAACAAATAGTCTCTTTCCTTAAAACTTAGTTTTATCACAATTTTAAGGAGCTTTAAAAAAAAAAAAAGTGGAAAATCATTTCATACTTCATTTCCCCAAATAAGCTATTGATGAATCCAACTGAAAAACTGATGAATGCATGAATTCAGTTTTAAAAAGGTTTTTGTTTTTTTGGTTTTTTTGATACTGTGAACTCTGTCCTTTTAACAGGAATTACTGAAATGCGGATCCCTCCATATTCTGTCACTGTATCTCTGCCATTACATTTCTTTTCAATTTCATGGGCAAACAGTAGAACAAAGGCAGAACTCTTCTAAACACTCAGAAATAATCTATTTAAGAATGTGATCATGCATTTTGATGAAATTTGTATAATCACCTTACACTTAATAGAATTTTTCAGATTCAGTAGCCACATTTCCTCTTTCCTTAACCTGATAAAATCTCTGTAATAATTTTTGCTTTTGTAAAGTCAAAGGAGACCACACAAATTTGACTCTAGGGTGAAAAATAAAGTTTTTCTGTCAACATTGTCAAAGTAAGTTATTCATAAATTGCAATACTATATGTATTACTCTGTATTTTTCTTAGGATTCTTTATTTAAAAGCTGTCTGTTTTGAGTATGTGCCACATTGGAAACTCAGGTATTACTTAATAATTTTTCTTTCTGAAAAATAAGAGGTGAGTGAAATTTTCATTGAAAGTACAATAATAATTAAGAACAAAACATAGAAACAACAACAAAACAAACATAAAAAAANAAAACTTAGTTTTATCACAATTTTAAGGAGCTTTAAAAAAAAAAAAAGTGGAAAATCATTTCATACTTCATTTCCCCAAATAAGCTATTGATGAATCCAACTGAAAAACTGATGAATGCATGAATTCAGTTTTAAAAAGGTTTTTGTTTTTTTGGTTTTTTTGATACTGTGAACTCTGTCCTTTTAACAGGAATTACTGAAATGCGGATCCCTCCATATTCTGTCACTGTATCTCTGCCATTACATTTCTTTTCAATTTCATGGGCAAACAGTAGAACAAAGGCAGAACTCTTCTAAACACTCAGAAATAATCTATTTAAGAATGTGATCATGCATTTTGATGAAATTTGTATAATCACCTTACACTTAATAGAATTTTTCAGATTCAGTAGCCACATTTCCTCTTTCCTTAACCTGATAAAATCTCTGTAATAATTTTTGCTTTTGTAAAGTCAAAGGAGACCACACAAATTTGACTCTAGGGTGAAAAATAAAGTTTTTCTGTCAACATTGTCAAAGTAAGTTATTCATAAATTGCAATACTATATGTATTACTCTGTATTTTTCTTAGGATTCTTTATTTAAAAGCTGTCTGTTTTGAGTATGTGCCACATTGGAAACTCAGGTATTACTTAATAATTTTTCTTTCTGAAAAATAAGAGGTGAGTGAAATTTTCATTGAAAGTACAATAATAATTAAGAACAAAACATAGAAACAACAACAAAACAAACATAAAAAAAACCCCACAAGAAAATAAAAAAGCAAGACGATCTTTTAAGATGCGACTTAACTTTTAGTTGCACCAGTTACCTGTCATTTCAGGCAGTATCTCTACTTACTGTTTAAAGATTCATGTAACATTAATATGAGGATTATCTAAGGATAGCAAAACAATCTTCATTTTTTAGTTATGTTCTTTGTTTTTGTAGGAAATATTATCATTCAAATGTGATGAATATTTATTAGAATAGAACTACTGAATGAATACTTGAGGAAGAGAAGTCATTCAGCAGATAATCATAAATGCTTTCCCACAGAGACACACATTCACCAGAAGAACCAGAAAAAGCAAGGAAATAGAGTTAACTGCTGACTAAGTACAGTAGGACTTGGATTGCAAGAAAGAAAAGGGGTTGAAAAGTGTTGCTGATGATTAAAATAGTATTTGTTTTGTTTTCCTCTTCCTTTAGTGCTTGATGGAGCATTTTGTGGACTAATAGGTAACATCAATAATGTACAATGGTCTTTGAACTCTCATATTTGTTTTAAAAATAACAGAAAGCATGTACTTTGCTGTAGACAATATTCAGAATAAGCTTTACAACTTTTTGAGTGTTCACTGGAAGAGGGCCTCTATTTTATTCAGATGACTTGTAACCAGGGTCTACCAGTATTACAAAAATACTATTGTTATAGACATTATCCTCTTTACAGTGCTATTCATAGGAGAATTTGGTCTACTATAGTATCTACACTCTTAGGGTATTTGGTGTTTGCATTTATATATGAACTTTATACACTGTTTTAATTTTTTATTGCTATGTGTATAATACACACTTTAGTTCTGAGCCATTCTTTATTATAATTCTGGTTTTCTCCATAGCCCTGAATTCTGTTTGTCT
>VWYE01017406.1:4382-16888 GCA_013398995.1 Alaudala cheleensis
GCCTGGAGAAAAGGAGGCTCAGGGGGGACATTCTGGCTCGGCACAACTCCCTGACAGGAGGGGGCAGCCGGGTGGGGGTTGAGTTCTGTTTCCAAGGAACAAGTGACAGGACAAGAGAAAACGACATCGAGTGGTGCCAGGGAAGGTTTTGGTTGGATATTGGGAGATTTTTGTCATGGAAAGAGTGGTCAGGACAGTGTTGGAGTCACCATCCCCAGGGGGATTTAAAGGACACGTAGATGTGACACCTGGGGACATGGATCAGTAGTGGCCTTGGCAGTGCTGGGGGAGCAGTTGGACTCCATGATCTCAGAGCTTTTCCAACCTGAATGATTCTGTGATGCTGCAAAGTGGGTTTGGGAAGGGCAGGTGTAGCTGCCCCTGGAGCCCCCCATGCTCAGCACGCTGTGCCTCCCTTGCAGTGCACCCTGGGAGGGTTTGAGGAGCTGCAGAGCATGAAGGCAGAGAAGAGGGAGATGCTGGGCCTGCCCCCCCTGCCCGAGGACAGCATCCAGGTGATCCGCAGCATGCGAGCGGCCTCCCCGCCCGCCTCCGCCTCCGACCTCATCGAGCAGCAGCAGAAACGCGGCCGCAGGGAGCACAAGGTGGGGACAGGGGCAGCAGGGAGGGCACTGCCAGGCTCTGGGCTTGTTTTTGGGGTATTCCCTTCCCGCTCTCCCCCCTCCAGGCCCTCATTAAGCAGGATAACCTCGATGCCTTCAACGAGCGGGATCCGTACAAAGCTGACGATTCCCGCGAGGAAGAAGAGGAAAATGATGATGACAACAGCCTGGAGGGAGAGACCTTCCCCCTGGAACGGGATGAAGTGATGCCCCCCCCTACCCAGCACCCCCCCAGTGACCGCATCACCTGCCCCAAAGGGCTGCCCTGGGCCCCCAAGGTCCGGTGAGTCCAGGGGCTCCCTGTGTGGAGAACTGGAGCAGGGTCAGGGAAACGGAGGCTGTTGGATGTTGGGAATCTCAGCAGGGATGTAGGGAAAGTGTTTGGGATGGGGTGGTCACTTTGATGGCTGTTTTCTTGCGGGGTTGCTTGGGCACCTTTTACCTGACCACAAAGCTTTCCCTGTGCCTGGCTGGGCATCTTCCAGTTGGACAGGAAGATGTGACTCTTCCCTTCTCCCTTTGCTGCAGGGAGAAGGACATTGAGATGTTCCTGGAGTCCAGCCGCAGCAAATTCATTGGTTACACACTGGGCAGGTGGGTGCAGAGCCAGCCCAGTGCTGCCATTATGGGGGGCCTGTGGCAGAGGCCAGTTTGGGGTCTGCTTTTGTCTCTTTGTGGCAGCAGGGAAGGCCTTGGCTGGGTGGTCCATGGCTTCATCCCTGGGTGGGCTCTGCCCCACCCTTGGGTGCTCAGCCCTGCTCCCAGCCTGGCTCTTTCCCTCCTCCAGTGACACCAACACCGTGGTGGGCTTGCCCAGGCCCATCCATGAGAGCATCCGCACCCTGAAGCTGGTGAGTTGAGGAATTCCTCCAGCCCCTGCTGCTGTATGGGTGCCCTTTGCCCATCTCCCTGCTCCCATCACAGCTCAGGGTGGATTTTCCATTTTCCCCTTCCTCTATCCAGTGATGGGAGGGCAGCCTTAAGCTTTCATCTCATCCTGGACTCACAGGTTGTCTGAGGCCCTTCCTTAGGGGGCTCCATCCTTTCCTTAGGGGGCTCCATCCCTTTCTTAGGGGGTTTTATCCCTTTCTTCCTGTCCTCATCCCTTTCCTACTGGCCTTGTCCCACACCTGATCCCAGCAGCTCCCACCCTGCCCATCTACACAGCTCACCCCTGGGACAGGGATCTGGGAGGGATGGAACAGGATGGTGGGAGCTGGCTGGGGCTGGGGGCAGTGCTGGGGGACCCTGGTGACCCTGCCCTGTCCCCCTGCAGCACAAGTACACATCCATTGCTGAGGTGCAGGTGCACATGGAAGAAGAGTACCTGCGCTCCCCACTCTCTGGAGTGAGTGTGGGACTGGGATGGGATGGGATGGGATGGGATGGGATGGGATGGGAGGGGATGGGATGGAGATCCTGCACTGGGAGGTGGGGGCACTTGGTCCTGCCAGGGTTTTTGGCAGGACTAAGGGGTCTGTTTTGCTGGGGAGGGGTTTCTCTGAGGCAGAAGGGTTTGGGGCAGGAGTTGGGGGCATCCTGCCCTTGGGTTCATGCTCCATGGTGCTGGTGGCAGCTCCTGGGATGAGATTTTCTGGTCTCTCCTGTCACCAGGGAGAAGAGGAAGTGGAGCAAGTCCCTGCTGAGATCCTGTACCAGGGCCTGCTGCCCAGCCTGCCCCAGTACATGGTGAGCTGGGGAGCACTGGGATCCCCTGCATCAGTCCCTTTCCAGTGATGCATCCCAAGTTTTCACCCCATGCCCCTGCTCTGTTCCTCCCTCCTGCAGTGGGGAAAGGGTCTGTGGTCAGTCCCCTGCAGCTCCCATTCCCCCTCCATCTCTCCCTTCTTCCCAGATTGCTCTTCTGAAGATCCTGCTGGCTGCAGCCCCCACCTCCAAAGCCAAGACAGATTCCATCAACATCCTGGCAGATGTCCTGCCTGAGGAGATGCCGTGAGTGGCCCTGGAGCAGAGGAACTGGCTGGGGGTGGGAGTGAAGGAGGGAGCTGGGGGAGTGACCTGGTGTAGGCTGGGGGCTCCTTGGGGGATGTGACACTGCTCTGCCCTGGATTGCACCTTGCAGGAACAAGGACTGTGGAATCATGGAATGTGTTGGGTGGGAAGGGACCTGAAAGCCTGACCAGTTCTAGCCCCTGCCATTGGCAGGGACANGCCGTGAGTGGCCCTGGAGCAGAGGAACTGGCTGGGGGTGGGAGTGAAGGAGGGAGCTGGGGGAGTGACCTGGTGTAGGCTGGGGGCTCCTTGGGGGATGTGACACTGCTCTGCCCTGGATTGCACCTTGCAGGAACAAGGACTGTGGAATCATGGAATGTGTTGGGTGGGAAGGGACCTGAAAGCTCATCCAGTTCCAGCCCCTGCCATTGGCAGGGACACCTTCCACTAGACCAGGGGCTTGGGCACTTCCAGGGCAGCCACAGCTTCCCTGGACAGCCTGTGCCACCCTGAGAGGGAGAAATTCCTCCTGATCCCATTCCTCCCCCAGGACCACTGTGCTGCAGAGCATGAAGCTGGGCNTGACACTGCTCTGCCCTGGATTGCACCTTGCAGGAACAAGGACTGTGGAATCATGGAATGTGTTGGGTGGGAAGGGACCTGAAAGCTCAACCAGTTCTAGCCCCTGCCATTGGCAGGGACACCTTCCACTAGACCAGGGGCTTGGGCACTTCCAGGGCAGCCACAGCTTCCCTGGACAGCCTGTGCCACCCTGAGAGGGAGAAATTCCTCCTGATCCCATTCCTCCCCCAGGACCACTGTGCTGCAGAGCATGAAGCTGGGCGTGGATGTCAATCGGCACAAGGAGATCATTGTCAAGGCCATCTCTGCCGTGCTGCTCCTCCTGCTCAAACACTTCAAGCTCAACCACATCTACCAGGTGAGGTGGGCCAGGGTCCAGCTGTGCCCACGGGTCTTTGGGCATGGCAGGACCCTGGGTGGGTCCCTGTTCACCCACGTTTCTCCTCCCCAGTTTGAGTACATGGCCCAGCACCTGGTCTTTGCCAACTGCATCCCGCTCATCCTCAAGTTCTTCAACCAGAACATCATGTCCTACATCACTGCCAAGAACAGGTGAGGGAGGAGGCTGCCCACCTGTGTTTCTGGGGGATGTGGGGAGGGGTCCCTGTTTCTTTGGCCCCTCTGCAGTCCCCCTCTGGCAGACCTGGAAAGTTCCCACCACAGCCTATCTGCAGTGGGTGGGAAGTGGGGACTGCATTGCCCTTGGGCCAGGGGGGATTTGGGGGAAAAGCACAACCACCCCTCTCCTTTCTGCAGCATCTCTGTGCTGGACTATCCCTACTGTGTGGTGCATGAGCTGCCAGAGCTGACAGCAGAGAGCCTGGTGAGTCCTGCTGTGGCAGTCCTGGCACCTGGGCTGCTTCCCAGGGGAATTTGGGATGCAGGGAGGCAGCAGAGCTCCAGCACCCAGCCCTTGCACCCTCAGCTCTCCTGTGCTCCTGGTGCCTCTGGGATTTTGGGGAGGAGGATGGGAATGGCAGGTCTCTGCTGGGGTGGAGTGTGTCCAGGGAAGGGAATGGAGCTGGGGAAGGGGCTGGAGCACCAGAAGTGGCTGAGGGAGCTGTGGGGACTCAGCCTGGAGAAAAGGAACTTGAGGGGGGACCTTCTGGCTCTGCACAACTCCCTGACAGGAGGGGGCAGCTGGGGGGTTCAGGTTCTGGCCCCAGGGAACAGGGACAGGACAAGAGAAAGTGGCCTCAAGCTGTGCCAGGGGAAGTTCAGGTTGGATAGTGGAGAAAAATTCTTTGTGAAAAGGATGGTCAGGCTCTGGTGCAGGCTGGCCAGGGCAGTGTTGGAGTCACCATCCCTGGAAGTGTTCAAAAGATGTGTGGGTGTGGCACTTGGGGACAGGGATTACTGGTGGCCTTGGCAGTGCTGGGGGAACAGTTGGGCTTGATGATCTCAGAGGGCTTTTCCAGTGTTAACAATTCCATCACTGGATGATTCCATGCCCATATGCTGTGCTGTCCCCTTTGGACGTGGCTCCTCAGATCACCACAACCCCTCCCTATCCCCACTCCAATCCCTTGGATCTCCTTCCCCACAGGAAGCTGGAGACAACAACCAGTTCTGCTGGCGGAACCTCTTCTCCTGCATCAACCTGCTGCGCATCCTGAACAAGCTGACCAAGTGGAAGCACTCCCGCACCATGGTGAGGGCTGGCAATGTGCTGGAGCTCAGCATGGCCTGGCACCTGCCCTGGGGATAACCTGGGACAACCCAGCACTTGGTGGGGATGGAGCCAGCAGGGGATTGGAGGAGGGATTGGCACAGGAATCCATCCCACTGGGATCTGGGNGGAGGGATGGGCACAGGAATCCATCCCACTGGGATCTGGGAATGTTCTGGCAGATGCTGGTGGTGTTCAAGTCGGCGCCGATCCTGAAGCGGGCTCTGAAGGTGAAGCAGGCCATGATGCAGCTCTACGTGCTGAAGCTGCTCAAGGTGCAGACCAAGTACCTGGGCAGGCAGTGGAGGAAGAGCAACATGAAAACCATGTCAGCCATTTACCAGAAAGTGCGGCACCGCCTCAACGACGACTGGGCCTATGGCAATGGTACATCCATCCTGGCATCCCTGGCATTCCTGGCATTCCCAGCCCTCCCTCTCCAGGGTCTGTGCCCTGAGCTCAGGCCCCTGAGCTTGCCCTTTGCTGCCTGTGGCTTCGGCAGATGCACTGGGTTGACCTTGGTGGACCTTGGCTGGTTGAGCTTGACCAGGTGCCCACCAAGCTGCTCTGTCACTCCCTTTCCCAGCTGGACAGGGCAGAGAAAATCAGTTAGGAAATGATTTGTAGGTTGAGATAAGGTAGTTTAGTACAGCAAGGGTAGAAAAATACAGGTTTGTTCTCTACTTCTCATCAGCAAGTGATGTTCAGCTACTTCCAGGAAGCTGGGCTCCAGCACGTGGAGTGGCTGCTCTGGAAGGCACATGTTTTAAATAACAAATGCCCCATCATTCCTCCTCCTTTCCTTTGCTTTTATATCTGATCTGACATCACAGAGTCTGGAATATTCCCTTGGCTAATTTGGGTCAGCTGGCCTGTGTCCCCTCCCAGGATCTTGCCTGCTTCCATGTGCTTGATGGGGTGGGAATGCTGGGGGATAGTGCTGTGCCTGTGCTGGGAATGTTGGGGGATAGTGCTGTGCTGTGCCTGTGGTGGACATGCTGGAAGTGCTGCTGGAGCTGTTGGTGGCTCCTGGCTTTGTGCTTTTTTGGAAGTACCTACAAAGACCTTTCTCAGGTGCCAGGGGGGCTGGGGGTGTGTGGGTTGTTGGGAGGAGAGAGAACCAGAGGATATTCCAGACCCTAGGGCATCATGCTCAGAAAATAAAGGGGGAAGAAGGAGGAACTGGGGGATGTTGGGAGTGACGGTGTTAGTTCAAGTCACNGAAAAGGAACTTGAGGGGGGACCTTCTGGCTCTGCACAACTCCCTGACAGGAGGGGGCAGCTGGGGTATTCAGGTTCTGGCCCCAGGGAACAGGGACAGGACAAGAGAAAGTGGCCTCAAGCTGTGCCAGGGGAAGTTCAGGTTGGATAGTGGAGAAAAATTCTTTGTGAAAAGGATGGTCAGGCTCTGGTGCAGGCTGGCCAGGGCAGTGTTGGAGTCACCATCCCTGGAAGTGTTCAAAAGATGTGTGGGTGTGGCACTTGGGGACAGGGATTACTGGTGGCCTTGGCAGTGCTGGGGGAACAGTTGGGCTTGATGATCTCAGAGGGCTTTTCCAGTGTTAACAATTCCATCACTGGATGATTCCATGCCCATATGCTGTGCTGTCCCCTTTGGACGTGGCTCCTCAGAACACCACAGCCCCTCCCCATCCCCACTCCAATCCCTTGGATCTCCTTCCCCACAGGAAGCTGGAGACAACAACCAGTTCTGCTGGCGGAACCTCTTCTCCTGCATCAACCTGCTGCGCATCCTGAACAAGCTGACCAAGTGGAAGCACTCCCGCACCATGGTGAGGGCTGGCAATGTGCTGGAGCTCAGCATGGCCTGGCACCTGCCCTGGGGATAACCTGGGACAACCCAGCACTTGGTGGGGATGGAGCCAGCAGGGGAGTGGAGGAGGGATTGGCACAGGAATCCATCCCACTGGGATCTGGGAATGTTCTGGCAGATGCTGGTGGTGTTCAAGTCGGCGCCGATCCTGAAGCGGGCTCTGAAGGTGAAGCAGGCCATGATGCAGCTCTACGTGCTGAAGCTGCTCAAGGTGCAGACCAAGTACCTGGGCAGGCAGTGGAGGAAGAGCAACATGAAAACCATGTCAGCCATTTACNGGAGGGATTGGCACAGGAATCCATCCCACTGGGATCTGGGAATGTTCTGGCAGATGCTGGTGGTGTTCAAGTCGGCGCCGATCCTGAAGCGGGCTCTGAAGGTGAAGCAGGCCATGATGCAGCTCTACGTGCTGAAGCTGCTCAAGGTGCAGACCAAGTACCTGGGCAGGCAGTGGAGGAAGAGCAACATGAAAACCATGTCAGCCATTTACCAGAAAGTGCGGCACCGCCTCAACGACGACTGGGCCTATGGCAATGGTACATCCATCCTGGCATTCCTGGCATTCCCAGCCCTCCCTCTCCAGGGTCTGTGCCCTGAGCTCAGGCCCCTGAGCTTGCCCTTTGCTGCCTGTGGCTTCGGCAGATGCACTGGGTTGACCTTGGTGGACCTTGGCTGGTTGAGCTTGACCAGGTGCCCACCAAGCTGCTCTGTCACTCCCTTTCCCAGCTGGACAGGGCAGAGAAAATCAGTTAGGAAATGATTTGTAGGTTGAGATAAGGTAGTTTAGTACAGCAAGGGTAGAAAAATACAGGTTTGTTCTCTACTTCTCATCAGCAAGTGATGTTCAGCTACTTCCAGGAAGCTGGGCTCCAGCACGTGGAGTGGCTGCTCTGGAAGGCACATGTTTTAAATAACAAATGCCCCATCATTCCTCCTCCTTTCCTTTGCTTTTATATCTGATCTGACATCACAGAGTCTGGAATATTCCCTTGGCTAATTTGGGTCAGCTGGCCTGTGTCCCCTCCCAGGATCTTGCCTGCTTCCATGTGCTTGATGGGGTGGGAATGCTGGGGGATAGTGCTGTGCCTGTGCTGGGAATGTTGGGGGATAGTGCTGTGCTGTGCCTGTGGTGGACATGCTGGAAGTGCTGCTGGAGCTGTTGGTGGCTCCTGGCTTTGTGCTTTTTTGGAAGTACCTACAAAGACCTTTCTCAGGTGCCAGGGGGGCTGGGGGTGTGTGGGTTGTTGGGAGGAGAGAGAACCAGAGGATATTCCAGACCCTAGGGCATCATGCTCAGAAAATAAAGGGGGAAGAAGGAGGAACTGGGGGATGTTGGGAGTGACGGTGTTAGTTCAAGTCACCATTCCCTGGGATGGAGCCCCGTTCTCCTGAAGGTGCTGAACACCTGCCTGCTCATGGGAAGCAGGGAATTAATTCCTTGTTTTTCTTTCCTTGTATGCACAGCTTTTGCTTGCTTTATTAAGCTGTCTTCATCTTAACCCACTAATTTTCCAACTTTCACCTTATTGATTCTTCCCTGCTCTGGCTGGTGGGGGAATTAACAAGGGGTGGTGGAATGAGCACGGGGCTCAGTATGGCTGGGGTTAAACCACACCCCCGAGGGGTTTGGGCTGGCTGAGCAGCCCCCAGCTCTGCTCTCACCTGTTGGGGGACGGCAGGGGGAAACACCTTACATGACTTCCTCAAAGCTGGGATGAACAGTGGAGGAAGAAACCATTCNCATGCTGGAAGTGCTGCTGGAGCTGTTGGTGGCTCCTGGCTTTGTGCTTTTTTGGAAGTACCTACAAAGACCTTTCTCAGGTGCCAGGGGGGCTGGGGGTGTGTGGGTTGTTGGGAGGAGAGAGAACCAGAGGATATTCCAGACCCTAGGGCATCATGCTCAGAAAATAAAGGGGGAAGAAGGAGGAACTGGGGGATGTTGGGAGTGACGGTGTTAGTTCAAGTCACAATTCCCTGGGATGGAGCCCCGTTCTCCTGAAGGTGCTGAACACCTGCCTGCTCATGGGAAGCAGGGAATTAATTCCTTGTTTTTCTTTCCTTGTATGCACAGCTTTTGCTTGCTTTATTAAGCTGTCTTCATCTTAACCCACTAATTTTCCAACTTTCACCTTATTGATTCTTCCCTGCTCTGGCTGGTGGGGGAATTAACAAGGGGTGGTGGAATGAGCACGGGGCTCAGTATGGCTGGGGTTAAACCACACCCCCGAGGGGTTTGGGCTGGCTGAGCAGCCCCCAGCTCTGCTCTCACCTGTTGGGGGACGGCAGGGGGAAACACCTTACATGACTTCCTCAAAGCTGGGATGAACAGTGGAGGAAGAAACCATTCCAACCAGAGGGGTGGTTTAGTCCAGATGTTTATTACACGATAGTGTGGACTCAGGTCACAGTCAGACCCCCCTAGCTGGACCCCAACCACGGGGCTGGGTCCTGTTTTTAACCGGGGGAGGGGGGAAGGAAGGGGGCAGGGATCCCACCATCCCGGCAGTCCAGGGCGTGGCCCTGGGATTAACGGGCAGGTGAGGGGGCAAACCCCTGCCAGGGAAGGGTGGGTCATTCCTATCCTGGCCTATCTCCTCGTTGGTTCCTTTGGAATTTCTTGCAGGGGTGGCAGGGAAACCCCTTGTATATTTAAATCCAGACTTTAGATGGACAGTGGGTCTGAGATCAGGGGGAGGGAGGGGGAGGAGATATTGCCTCATCTGTGGGGGGAAAAACTTCAGAAGGAGGCTCCGATGAAAAATCCTTCAGGACAGTGAATACAGAACCCAACACTGACCGTTGTTATCCCTGTGCCAGATCTGGATGCCCGTCCCTGGGATTTCCAGGCAGAGGAGTGTGCTCTGCGTGCCAGCATCGAGCGCTTCAACGCGCGCCGCTACGACCGCGCCCACGGCAACCCCGACTTCCTGCCCGTGGATAACTGCCTGCAGAGCGTGCTGGGCCAGCGTGTGGACCTGCCCGAGGACTTCCAGGTCAACTACGACCTGTGGCTGGAGAGGGAGGTCTTCTCCCGGCCCATCTCCTGGGAGGAGCTGCTGCAGTGATGGATGCAGTGAGGGATGGGGTGCTTGGAGAGCTCGAGGCTGACCTGCTGCCACGGGGCAGGGAGTGAGGTTTGGGGGGGTCTGTGGGTGGCTGTGCTGTTGTGGTGGGTTTGGGAAGAGGATGGAGCTGAGAGCACATCCTGCCCCTCTGCCTCCTTCCAGGCTCATCCCAAAGCTGAGGGTGTCCTGGGAGTTTCCTGTTGGGTGGGGGATCTCTGCCCACCCCATGTGATGCTTTCAGAGGATCCACCCTTCTCCCCAGCCAACAACGGGGAGCAGGTGGGAGTGGGGTCCTTGGGTGGGACACCAGGCTGGCCCTGCCCAGCCCCTCTGGGGGGTTATGGGGGGGCTGGGGGTGCTTGAGGGGTTGGGGCAGCCTCCCCTCAGCCCAGGAGGGCTGCAGGAGCTGTACATATATTATATATATTTGGTGATACCTCTGCCCTGAGCGTGGCTGGGCTCTGTCTGTGTCCTTGTCCCTCCTGCCTGGAGTTGGGCTGGGATGAGAATTCCTCATCCCATGTCCTTGTCCCCACTCATCCCTCAGATCCCAGGGGGTACATGGCCCCTCACCAGAAGGTTTAGCCTTGTCTTGCACCCAGGTCTGTTGGTTTGGGGGGGCTGGGGGCCTGGGGGGAGAGCAGGTTCTTGCAGGCGTTTGCCTGTCCCATTCACTGAACCCTCCCCCAGCTCTGTCCTGGGATTTCTGACACCAGTGTGGTGTTACCACTGGGATTTTCCTTGCTCCCTGCTCTCAGGATCCTGTCACCAAATCCTGCCAGAGCTCAGCCTTGCACATTGCCTGGCCTCAGTTTCCCTGGCAGAGGGGCAGCAGCAGCCCTGGGGGGTGAAATCCTGGGGGATTCCCCCGGATTTGAGGCAGGGGTTTGCAGAGGTGGTTGTGGGCAGAGGGTGCCACGGACAGCCCCAATTCCACCCCATCACCTGCTGGGATTCTGAGCCTGTGGAGCTCCAGGAATGAATCCAACTGTGGGGATGTTCAGCCCCAAGCCTGGAAACAGCAAACTCAGCCTTATGAGACATCAGGGAAGTTCTGTGGGCTCAGCATCGATGTTGACATGCCCTTAATCCGTGCCTGGAGCTGTCCCCATGCTGCCCTCTTCCCCCTCAGCCAGGGGTGACATGGAGCTGGAATCCGTCCAGTGCTGCCCCCTGAGCTCATCCCCCTGTGGGCAGCACAGAGCCAGGGGCTGGATGTGCCCCCAGGGTCCTGCCAGGGCTGCACCCACCCCTGGCACCCACCTGGGTGCCTCCAGCACCATCCTGCCCCCCAAACCCCATTCCCAGCACCAGAACGAGCCTGTTGGGAGTCTCTATCCCCAGCCCCCCTGGCTGCTGGAGCCATAATTAACTTATGAAAAATGTGGTTTATTGTTTAGAACTGAATACCAAGACCCCCACCGGTGGGAGGGGGTGTGAGATGTCCTGGGAGAGGGTGGGCAGCCCTGGGCAGCCCCTGGGGCACCCACTGTGGCCAGGCTGTGCCCAGGGTGCCACAGCTTGCCTGAAAACACAAGCCTTTGGCCCAGATGGGGCTGGAACAGCAGGTTTGGTGCCTCCCCCAGGGGATCCAGGTGCCCCACAGGGGTGTCCCCCCGTTCAGGATGTGGGAGCTGGGGCAGGGGGACATTGCAGATTTTGCAGGGAGGTGGGGTTTGGCCTGAGAGTGGCCAGCATGGGTGAGCAGGGTTTTCCCAGCTTCATTTTTTGGTGTTTCCCTGCAGTGGGGGAGGTCACAGTGGGTGAAGGGGGGGACAGGACACGCTGGCTCTTGAGGGGACTAGGGGAGCCCCCCTGGGGACTCCCAGAGCAGATGAACCACCTTGGATACACTGAGGTTCCCCCCTCCCTCAAGACTGGCCTTGCAGGTACCATCAGTAACATGCAGAACCCTGCAAAATGCAGAAACACCTCCCCAAACTGAAGAGTTGTGCCCCCAACACCCCAGCTGGAGCACCTGGGAGGGTTCCTACCTGCTGGGATTAAAACACCTTCTCCTGAGGGCTAACAGCACCCCTTTAATTTGGGGTGCTTTATCCTGGTAGCCCCCACCTCATGGATTCATTGCCCATGCCAGGGGGCTCCAGGAGCTGTGCCAGGGCCTCATTTCCCCTCCAAGAGGGAGCAGAAGGAGCTGTGATGCTCTGGAGGGGTGTTTGGGGCTCCTTGGCCCTGCCCCCAGTAACCCCCCAGCACCAGCAGCTGTCCCAGTCCAGTCAGTCTTCCCAGTATGGGACTGGGAGAGGAGGAGCCTGATTTCTGCCATTGCTGGTTGCACTGGGCAGAGGGTGAGCGGCCAAATTTCAGCTGGGGAGGGCAGAATTGCCCCCAGAACTCCCCTGCCCTGGTGCCACGGGCACAGCCCCCTCCTCAGCCACAGCCACGGCTGGCAGTGCCCGGGGCAGGGGGAATCCACCGGGAACCTCCATCAAACCCCACTCAGGTATTTTGGGGAGCCATTTCTGGGGTCCCGAGCTGCCAGTGCCCCCCGGATGGAGGCAACAGCATCGTGATGTGTGCAGGAAGGCTCGGGGTGTGCAGAGAGGGGGTGAAGGTGACCCCACCACCCCGACCCCCCTCCCTGCTGCCGGGGGAATGGGGGGATGTGCTCCGGGGGGATGAGGGCTCCGTGTCCATCCCGCCCACACGGGATCATGTGGCCCAATTCAGGAGGCTCCCGGCCCCCTCTTTGCTCTTCATCCTCAGTGGCATCAGGGCGGGCGCCTTGTAGTCGTGCTGGGGGGGCGGCTCGAAGGGGT
>VWYE01017406.1:31930-57007 GCA_013398995.1 Alaudala cheleensis
CCTGGCTCCGGCTTCTCGTTTGGGTTTGGGATCCGGGGTTCAGCCTGGTTCCCACCCATGGGGGAGCAGCACCTTCCCTGTTCCCGGGGATATTCCAGGGTGATTCCCACACCTCGGGGGTTGGTTTTCCCCCGGGGCTGTGCCGGGGATGCCGAACGGCCCCGCTGAGGCCCCGATCCCGATCCCGCTGCCACCAAGGAAAACCCCAATTCCCCCTGAGATCTGCGAGCAGAGCCAGACAAAGCCCTTCCCCTCCCCGGGGGATTGATGGATTTATTCCTCCCATTCCCTAATGAGCCACTTCCAGATCCCAGTGAATGATACGCACCGGGACGGACGAAATCTCGCTCCATAAATCAGATCTGAGGCTGACAAGCTCTGCCTGCATCGTTATCCCGGCAAGTTTCGGAGATCCCAGGTATCGCTGCCTCCTCGGCAAATCCCAATAAATCTGGGAGTAATCATTCCTGACAGAGAGGCAGCAAAAGCACCGGAAAACATTTTCTTCCCTTAAAAATGTGAGGGGAAAAATTTATTGCACGGAAAGAAAAAGTTTTCTCCGGGAAGTCTGTAACAAACAGCAACGTGAGGAACTCCCCAGGGCCAAGCTGGTGGGGTGGCATCACCTTGGGATTCCTGGGATAAATTCACAGCAGCTCCTAAAAATGAAGGAAGATTTTTTTCTTGGGGTGAAAGAAGAGGGAGGGAATAAAGCCGAGTGTCTCCAAGCGTGTCCCGAAAGGACAGAGGAGCCAGGGCTCTGCAGTCTGCTGCCTTCTGGTTTGTGTTTAGCCTTTGGAAAAAAAAAAAAAATCCCCCCCTGCACACCTCCTTTTTCCTAGAGGGAAGATTGATTTTATTAACGGGCCAACACCTGAAAGTAATCGGGGATTTTTTTTTTGGTGGCTGGTGGCGGGGGAAGGAGCAGTCCCGGGGCTCTGCAGGGGCAGAGCTGCCTTTCCCCACTGCTCGTGCTTCCAGGAGCACACAGGGATTCTCCATCCCTTCAGGCTGGCTGCTGGGGGGCTGGATGTGTCCTTATCCTCACTGTCCCATCATGGAGCCAACACCAGGGGACAGAACTCCTCTTTCCCAGGGGAAACTGAGGCACGTGGCTGTGGCACGGCTGTGAGGGGATGCAAATACCCCCGCAGTTCTCCCTTGGCTGGTTTATTGATGGATTGGGAATGTTGGGCTGGCTTTACCCCCAGGAAGGGGAGGTTGACCCCAAGGAATCCCCTTCAAACATCCCAGGGAGTGTTTCCCCCCTTCCCATGTGCTTCCCACTCCTCCCAGCTTTGCAGAGCATCCTGCTTTCCCCACAGGCACGTCAGCAGGAGCTCTTGTTTTCCCATAACAGGATTGTCCACATCAGGACTTGAAGGGATCAGGCTGGTGGTGATGGCTGTGCCTGTCAGGATGAATGAGAGGTGACAGCGCCACGGGAGCCCTGCAAAAACCACATGGGCCAGGGGTTCTTCCTTCCACTGAATGGTTTCATCTGCCCCAGGTCCCAGCAGGGATGGGCTGGCTCTGTCAAGGTGGGTGAGGAGCAGGGAAGAGCGGGAAGGAGCAGGGAAAGGGGAGATTGAAGCGTCCAACAACTTAGAGAGATGGATGGATGGATGGATGGATGGATGGATGGATGGATGGATGGATGGATGGATGGGTGGATGGATGGATTGACACCCTGGTTCTGTGGTTGGAGATGGATGGGTGGATGGATAGATNGAGAGGAACTCTTTCTGATGGAGATGATATATAAATAATATGGAGTGCATGGATGGGTGGGTGGATGGATGGATGGATGAACAGATGATTGGGTAGAAAGAGAGGGATGAAGGCTGTGAACATGACAGGGTTGGGCCAGAGCTGAGCCCAGAAACATTCCAGCTTTGCTGGGTCAGAAGATGCTCCTGCTCTGAGTTTAAGGCCAAGGGGGTCCCACGGGACACACGTTGTGTGGAGAACTTGTCCCTCAGGGCTGGCCAAGCTCAGGAGGCCTCGGCCCTGCAAAGCAAATCCTGCTTCTGGCCTTCTCTGGGGGGGAACTGTGCCCAGCCAGCTCCGTGCTCCTGCAGAGCCCTGGAGGAGTCCCCAGATCCAGCAGGAATCCTCATCCACGTCAATGGATGAGCCAAACCCAACGCAGCAGTGCTGGACATTGAGCAGGCCCAGAGAGGTGAGTGGCCCCCCCTGGGGACAGCTCTGTGCAGTGGCCAAATGCCCTTTGGGCTGTGTCCCCCAACCCCTGTGTCCCACCACACCCACACAGATGGGTCTGGGGGTGCCTTCCCCTCCCTGGCCTGGCTGCAGGGACACAATTCCTGACTCCTGGGTTTGTCCTCACCTTCTGCCACCGGCGCCTCCCCTCCGCTGCCCCCGTGCCCTGTCCCCACTGTGACCTCTCTGACCCGACCCAAAGGTTTCCTCCACTTCCTTCGTGCCCGGCCAAGGCTGATAAGGGGAACCAGAAACAGCTTTGACCTTTCAACCACAAATCCCCCTGCGAGGAGCCCGAGCTGTTCCACGTCTCAAAGGCTCCTTGATAGGAAACAAAACCCCCCCGTGCTGCTGAACTTTTAAGGAATTTCACTCCCAAAAAGCTCTAAAGCACCCAAAGAAAGGCCCCCCTGAGGACATTGGGGTGGGTTTAACCCTGCTGAGGAGCNTAATTTAACAGTTTCGTTTTGAATATTCAGATCTTCAAAAGGTTTTTCCTCAGCTCACACATTCAGCTGAGTAGGTCTCAAATATTCAGAAGCAGCTGTCAGAAAATTTTCCACTGGATTTCCTTTTCTTATCCCAACAGCTATGACTGTTAACTTGACTCCAGCTAGATGAGCTGTTGTTGCAACGTAATGATTTTGGTTAACACAGAAAAATTTACAGGTCTTGGCTATTTGTGGTAGGTTTTTTTGTAGGAACTCCACATTTTAGATTTGTACTCCGATTCTCATTTTTTTCTGCATCAGCTTGACTTGACAGACTCATCTCCAGCTCCTCTGACAGGCAGTTCTGCAGAGCTCTGCCATTCAGAAAAATACACTTATTTCAGGAGCGAGAAAACTGGCTCATGCACTGCTTCAGCACTAAGTAATTTGCAGTGAAAGGTGGTCACATCCTTTAGACAGCGACAAACACAGAGGTGCAGTTACCTGTGACTGCCCAGGGGCTCACTGCTATGTTTGTAACAAGTGGTTTCATTGTCCCCAACAGGGAGCCAGCTGATGGATGGCCAGCAGGAGCACAGAGACATCTTCAGCTGCCTGACTGTGGACTGCCAGTCCGCGTTCGTGCCCTGTGACTCCATCAGGGACAAGCACAGCCTCGTCATGGTGTGTCAGGACCTCCTGCCGAGGCTCCTGGCGGGGAAATTCCTGTCCCCCGTGCAGGAGAGGATTGACTCCTTCCTGCAGCGCTGCGCCCACGGCCTCGGAGAGGAGCGCGGTGCCAGCGAGGCCATGGCAGAGCTGGCGGAGATCCTGAAACCGCTGCGCTCCTGCGACTCCCGCTTCGCCTACCGCTACCCTGACTGCAGATACAGTGACAAATACTGACACTGCAGCCTTCCCTGGCCAGCACCGGGGCACTGCCAGCCCCCTCCCGGTGGAACCGGGGCAGCTGGAAAGAGCTGCCCTAAATCCGGGGTGTTCTCGGTGCAGAAGGAGGGAGCAGAGCGCACGTGGGGTTTATTATTCATCTCCCAGAGATGTTACATGGGATATAGACATGATGTATGGTTTATGGATTATTAACATTGTCAGGACTGACAAGGGGCCACAGGGTTAATAAAACTCATTCACGTGTTTTGGTCTTGGAAGAGTTTCCCACACCATTTGTTGAAAAGCAAGGCAGGATGCTCACAACCTGAGAGGAACTCTTTCTGATGGAGATGATATATAAATAATATGGAGTGCATGGATGGGTGGGTGGATGGATGGATGGATGAACAGATGATTGGGTAGAAAGAGAGGGATGAAGGCTGTGAACATGACAGGGTTGGGCCAGAGCTGAGCCCAGAAACATTCCAGCTTTGCTGGGTCAGAAGATGCTCCTGCTCTGAGTTTAAGGCCAAGGGGGTCCCACGGGACACACGTTGTGTGGAGAACTTGTCCCTCAGGGCTGGCCAAGCTCAGGAGGCCTCGGCCCTGCAAAGCAAATCCTGCTTCTGGCCTTCTCTGGGGGGGAACTGTGCCCAGCCAGCTCCGTGCTCCTGCAGAGCCCTGGAGGAGTCCCCAGATCCAGCAGGAATCCTCATCCACGTCAATGGATGAGCCAAACCCAACGCAGCAGTGCTGGACATTGAGCAGGCCCAGAGAGGTGAGTGGCCCCCCCTGGGGACAGCTCTGTGCAGTGGCCAAATGCCCTTTGGGCTGTGTCCCCCAACCCCTGTGTCCCACCACACCCACACAGATGGGTCTGGGGGTGCCTTCCCCTCCCTGGCCTGGCTGCAGGGACACAATTCCTGACTCCTGGGTTTGTCCTCACCTTCTGCCACCGGCGCCTCCCCTCCGGTGCCCCCGTGCCCTGTCCCCACTGTGACCTCTCTGACCCGACCCAAAGGTTTCCTCCACTTCCTTCGTGCCCGGCCAAGGCTGATAAGGGGAACCAGAAACAGCTTTGACCTTTCAACCACAAATCCCCCTGCGAGGAGCCCGAGCTGTTCCACGTCTCAAAGGCTCCTTGATAGGAAACAAAACCCCCCCGTGCTGCTGAACTTTTAAGGAATTTCACTCCCAAAAAGCTCTAAAGCACCCAAAGAAAGGCCCCCCTGAGGACATTGGGGTGGGTTTAACCCTGCTGAGGAGCGGGGCTGTGATGTGTGATGTGTGAGAGGTGCCACGGGCTGAGCTGTCTGGGGTGTTGGTCTTGTGCTTCCTTCCCTTCCCTTTCCCATCTCTCCTTCCCTTTGGGCTGCTCTGCTCACCCCTGGACACTGATGGGGTACAAAGGTTTTTGGGACACTTGGCACCTCCTTTGCTCTTCTCTGAGAGTGAGAGACCTCCCTGATGCTGAGGCCTTTCCCTCTGGCAGTGCCAGGCCTGGGCACAGACAGACCCCTCGGGGTCCCTGCCCAAGGCATGGGGTGGAGCCAGGTGATCTTTAATGTCCCTTCCAACCCAACCACTGTGGGATTCTGTAATTTCAGTGGATACACGATGTGCCTCTGGAAGCAAAGCTCCATCCTCACTTTCTTTCCCATCCCAAAGCAGCAGGATCCAGCTCCAGGACATTCCCTGCTCCCTGCTCNGCAGTTACCTGTGACTGCCCAGGGGCTCACTGCTATGTTTGTAACAAGTGGTTTCATTGTCCCCAACAGGGAGCCAGCTGATGGATGGCCAGCAGGAGCACAGAGACATCTTCAGCTGCCTGACTGTGGACTGCCAGTCCGCGTTCGTGCCCTGTGACTCCATCAGGGACAAGCACAGCCTCGTCATGGTGTGTCAGGACCTCCTGCCGAGGCTCCTGGCGGGGAAATTCCTGTCCCCCGTGCAGGAGAGGATTGACTCCTTCCTGCAGCGCTGCGCCCACGGCCTCGGAGAGGAGCGCGGTGCCAGCGAGGCCATGGCAGAGCTGGCGGAGATCCTGAAACCGCTGCGCTCCTGCGACTCCCGCTTCGCCTACCGCTACCCTGACTGCAGATACAGTGACAAATACTGACACTGCAGCCTTCCCTGGCCAGCACCGGGGCACTGCCAGCCCCCTCCCGGTGGAACCGGGGCAGCTGGAAAGAGCTGCCCTAAATCCGGGGTGTTCTCGGTGCAGAAGGAGGGAGCAGAGCGCACGTGGGGTTTATTATTCATCTCCCAGAGATGTTACATGGGATATAGACATGATGTATGGTTTATGGATTATTAACATTGTCAGGACTGACAAGGGGCCACAGGGTTAATAAAACTCATTCACGTGTTTTGGTCTTGGAAGAGTTTCCCACACCATTTGTTGAAAAGCAAGGCAGGATGCTCACAACCTGAGAGGAACTCTTTCTGATGGAGATGATATATAAATAATATGGAGTGCATGGATGGGTGGGTGGATGGATGGATGGATGAACAGATGATTGGGTAGAAAGAGAGGGATGAAGGCTGTGAACATGACAGGGTTGGGCCAGAGCTGAGCCCAGAAACATTCCAGCTTTGCTGGGTCAGAAGATGCTCCTGCTCTGAGTTTAAGGCCAAGGGGGTCCCACGGGACACACGTTGTGTGGAGAACTTGTCCCTCAGGGCTGGCCAAGCTCAGGAGGCCTCGGCCCTGCAAAGCAAATCCTGCTTCTGGCCTTCTCTGGGGGGGAACTGTGCCCAGCCAGCTCCGTGCTCCTGCAGAGCCCTGGAGGAGTCCCCAGATCCAGCAGGAATCCTCATCCACGTCAATGGATGAGCCAAACCCAACGCAGCAGTGCTGGACATTGAGCAGGCCCAGAGAGGTGAGTGGCCCCCCCTGGGGACAGCTCTGTGCAGTGGCCAAATGCCCTTTGGGCTGTGTCCCCCAACCCCTGTGTCCCACCACACCCACACAGATGGGTCTGGGGGTGCCTTCCCCTCCCTGGCCTGGCTGCAGGGACACAATTCCTGACTCCTGGGTTTGTCCTCACCTTCTGCCACCGGCGCCTCCCCTCCGGTGCCCCCGTGCCCTGTCCCCACTGTGACCTCTCTGACCCGACCCAAAGGTTTCCTCCACTTCCTCTGTGCCCGACCAAGGCTGATAAGGGGAACCAGAAACAGCTTTGACCTTTCAACCACAAATCCCCCTGTGAGGAGCCCGAGCTGTTCCGCGTCTCAAAGGCTCCTTGATAGGAAACAAACCCCCCCGTGCTGCTGAACTTTTAAGGAATTTCACTCCCAAAAAGCTCTAAAGCACCCAAAGAAAGGAGCATGGGGTGGGTTTAACCCTGCTGAGGAGCAGGGCTGTGATGTGTGAGAGGTGCCACGGGCTGAGCTGTCTGGGGTGTTGGTCTTGTGCTTCCTTCCCTTCCCTTTCCCATCTCTCCTTCCCTTTGGGCTGCTCTGCTCACCCCTGGACACTGATGGGGTACAAAGGTTTTTGGGACACTTGGCACCTCCTTTGCTCTTCTCTGAGAGAGAGAGACCTCCCTGATGCTGAGGCCTTTCCCTCTGGCAGTGCCAGGCCTGGGCACAGACAGACCCCTCGGGGTCCCTGCCCAAGGCATGGGGGTGGAGCCAGGTGATCTTTAATGTCCCTTCCAACCCCAACCACTGTGGGATTCTGTAATTTCAGCAGATACACGACCTGCCTCTGGAAGCAAAGCTCCTTCCTCACTTTCTTTCCCATCCCAAAGCAGCAGGATCCAGCTCCAGGACATTCCCTGCTCCCTGCTCACACCCTCTGGGTCACGCTGGGATAGGAAGGTGTGGCTGGAGGTGCTGGAGCTCCTTAATTGCTTTGGACAAGCTAATTGGTAGAAACACAACAGCAGGAGATGAGGTGGCTCAGCAAAGGGATCATGCTCTGAGGGGATTGGGCAGCATTCCCAGGCCCCAGTGGATGTTGGTAACTGGTAAGTGGATTAAGGCTCTTGGGACCACATCCCTCACTTGGTGTGGACCTGGGCTGTGTGTGAGCCCCTGGGGTGGAGCAGAACTCTGTGCCCTGAAGCTTTTCCCAAACACATCCCCCTTGGCTCCCATGACTCGATCTTTGCCAGGGGCTTATCAAGAACAACTCCAGGTGATGGAAAGCCCCAATCCCACAGGATCAGGCCCTGAACACCAGCAGGTTCCCCAGATTGCCTCTGTTACTAACTCTGTGTTTCCCCTGCTGTTGCTTAACCCCATTAATGGGATCTGAGCTGGTTCAAAGCCTCGGGAGCAGCAGGGGGGAAAGCTCAGAGCAATAACTGGAGGCGACCTCTGCCAAATTGGAGCAAGACTTGCCTTCCTCCTGCTGCCCAAACAGCCCACAGCATTTTCCCATTAAACCTCGGTGCCCAGAGTTGTTGGGGAAGAAGAAAGAGCCAGGACCAGCCCTTCCTGCATGGAACCAGGGTGAAAACCTTCTGGATCTGGGGGTAAGGACTCAGCAGCCAGCCTAAGGCTGGGAGAGGATGCTCCTGGAGGGATTGCTCAGGGAGCCCAGAGCCCAGCACGTGAAACCTGCTGGAAAGTCATCAGCTCAGGTAATTTGGGGCACAATGAGTTTTAGAGAGGTGGGTCTGGGGAAAAAAATCACTCTGTAGTCTGGGCACCACATTCCTCATGGGAAATGGGCAGAATGTGCCATTCTGGGTGGAAAGTGTTGATTTGTGAACTTATTTTTTGTTCTGCTCCTTCTGAGCATCTTCAGTGGGGGTTCCCCAGCCCAGCTCGGCTGTGCAGGACCCAAAGGCTGGAGGGAGGAGCTGGAGCAGGAACCCACGGGGTGGAGGGAGCTGGGGAGGAACCGCTGGTGCTGGGCACTGGGAGGGACACAGGACTCAGGGTTTGGGGTCTTGGGGGACCCTGTGGGGTGGGGGGAGCTCTGTAAGAGGTGTTTTCATTGGGGCTGAGGCNTTTTTGTTCTGCTCCTTCTGAGCATCTTCAGTGGGGGTTCCCCAGCCCAGCTCGGCTGTGCAGGACCCAAAGGCTGGAGGGAGGAGCTGGAGCAGGAACCCACGGGGTGGAGGGAGCTGGGGAGGAACCGCTGGTGCTGGGCACTGGGAGGGACACAGGACTCAGGGTTTGGGGTCTTGGGGGACCCTGTGGGGTGGGGGGAGCTCTGTAAGAGGTGTTTTCATTGGGGCTGAGGCTCTCAGAGCACAGACATTAAATTTTAGCCTTTAAGTAGCATCGTATTGGGACTGATGCTGCAAATTTGGGTAACAGAGATCCCAGGGCATCCACTCCCAGCTGATGGGATCACTCCATCAGCAGGGTCTGACTTGCACCAAACCTCCTTCCCCCCAACAGCATCTCTGCCCCATCCTCCCCTGCTCCTGGCCTTTTCTCCTGGCCCTCTTTTTGGGAGGACATTGCTTGAGGAAGAGGAAACAGAGTCTCCCCTGCTCCCGGGGCCACGTGTGACCGCTGGGATGGGGTTTAATGGGTCCCAGGCGCGGCTCCCGCTGCCCCTTCCCTTCAGCTCACGGGGGGAATAAATCCAATTACCTCGCCCCGGGCAGGAGCTCAGCGAGGCTCTCCTGGCGCTGCCCCCGCTCCGCTGCCGCCAGAGGAGTCACGGCTGTTGGGGCAGCGGAGCATCCCCTCCCCGGGGAGCAGGGGGGGTTATCCCATCCTCCCGGCCCCACTGGGCACCGGCAAGAGGATAAAGTTGCTCGGGGAAGGTTAATGGGCAGCAGGAGCGAGGAGGTTGCTGCAGCATCTTTGTTCTGCTCTCCATCCCTCCGGCGCTGCCCTCCTGACCAGCGGGGGCAGGGTGCTGGGAGCGGGTGCTCAGGAGGGGATTTTGGAGCGATCCCCTCCCTCCTGCCCTGCAGAGCATCCCCTGGGAATGTTTTCCTGAGGAGGAAGGTGGCTCTGAGTCCCTGCAGCTCACAGTAATTTCGTTAATTCCTTTAATTCAGAGGAGGCTCTACACCAGGATTCACTGCCCCCCTGGAGGCTGTGCGCTCTTCCAGGCTGAGATCCATCCGCTGATTCCGGCAGGGCTGGCTCCCAGCCCAGCCAGTTCCCTGGATCCACCAGTTCCCTTTTCCCCATGAAAACAACCACTTCTGGGCAAGAGCACAACAGCTCACAGCGGGTCCGGTTTGTCCTAGGAAGGAGTGAGGGTTTTATCCAGCCCCAAAAGGAGGATTTGCCCTCCCTGGGTGAGAGAGTATCTGCTACAGGAAGAAAAATTCATCTGGAATCAGGTGCAGGAGCCATGGGATGTGAGATCCATCATCCCACTGCCTCTGCTTCCTGCTGGGACACCCCCACGTCGATGGGGCTCCATGTGCCGCTCCCTCGTCCCACGGGGAGTCCCCATCCCAAAGCCTGGCTCCTCACTCCTCCCCAGACAGTTGCCTTTGGGATGGTGCTTTATTCCAAGTCTCCTCCTGGCACCCAAGGAATGCAGGAGGAGACAGAGCCCTGTTTGTCAGTAAATACGGAGCAGAGAGATCCGGTGGGGAGCAGCTCTCCCTGGAGGAGCTGGGTGGGCTGGGGAGACCCCAACAGACGGGGATCAGCCCCACCCTGAGGCGCTGCCACTCCCGGGCTCCTGGAACAATCCTGCCCCTCCTGCTCCGTTCTTAGTGCAGAGCAGAGCAACAGGACATGGGCCTGTGACTTTGGGGGTTCTTTCCTTGGATGCTCTTACAAACATCCTCCCTTCTGCGTCCTGTCAGAGCAGCTGTAGAAGAGGATGAGGACGAGGATGAGGACGAGGACGAAGATGAGAATTTCTCCCTGCCCTGGCTCCAGAGCCCAGCAGAAACTCATGTTCTCCCCACTACCCCATTCCATGTGCCCATTCCACCTGTGTGGTGATGGCAGAAGGGAGGAGGTGAGCGCTGTGCCCTCCCCAAACAACCAATCCCCGGGGTAACCCCCAAAATTCCCCTCTGGAGCGCACCCCAATGTGTTCTCCCCAGGTAGGTGACCTCAGAGGGACCTGGGCTCTGTGGCTGTCCTGGCAGCTGCTGATCCAAGCTCCCAACCCCATCCCGGCTCCCAGGGCCTCCCATCAGCCCCAATTTCCTGCAGAGCCCGGTGATAAGAGGCTGATCCTCAGCCGTGGAAATCCGATGCCCCGGTGTCCGGGAACGCGGCTCCTGGGGGACGGTGCAAATCCGGCTGAGAATGAGCAGATCTCGCTGCTTTCCCTCCTTCCCATTGCAAAAAAAATCCCTTTGGAGGATGGATGGGGTCTTAGTGCTGCTCTCCGGGATTGTCCTGGGCTCCATCCCCCTGATCTGGGCTGGCAGTGCTGGATTCTGTGGGTTAAAACTTCCAGGGGCACCAGCACCCACTGGAGCACCCCAAAAATGCTCATTGGGAATTGTCATCTCTTATTTTAGGCTTTGCTGTGGCTGCTGAATTCCAGGGACTCGTGGATCCTGGCAGCTCTCTGGGAAGGTGTGAGTCAGGGCTGTTCCCATCCCTCCTCTCCCTTCATTTGGGGTCTGTCCAAAAGGAGGGAGTAAACCCCAAAATCTCTCTCCCAAGCCGGTCTGGGGGCACCTGCTGGGCAGGGGGTGGGTGCTGTGGGTTTTGCTGATGAAGGGACTGGTGGGATGTTGGTTTTACTGGACTTGGAGGGGATGTGTGTTATCACAGCAGCCCTGCAGCAGTGAGTGCTCCCTGCCCAGCAAGGACCGGGGTAATTCCAGTTTATTTATTGCCCTCTTTTCTCAGCCTGGGTGTCCTCTGCCTGTCTGTGTCACCCCTCTGCTCTGCTGGCCCTGGGGACTCTGTCCTCCCAGCTGGAATTTGGGGTGGATTTCTCACTTTTCAGGTATCCCTGTGAGTCCCAGACAGGAGTTTCAGGCTGCAGCTGCACATCCCAGACCTGACCACACTGGGGTGAAGCCATCTCCGAGTTTTGCTGTGTCTTTGCCAAGCAGGAATTGATTCAGCTCCTGGAGGGCAGAGGGAAGGTCCTGAGGTAGGAAAACCAAAATCCTCTCTGAAAATCCACTCTGCTGTGGGCAGTGCCCTGCTTGAGGTCTGTAAATCCAGAGCTGATCCACGCCCAGAAATTACAGTAATTTAATGGAGCTGGTCTCTAGATTGGTTCATCCCTGTGCCAGCCACTGCAACGACTGAACTCAAATTATTTTCTCAGTGAATTCCCTGTTTGGGAATGTGCTGGAATCCCGTGCTCTGCCCCAGTCCATGGGGCAGTTTAACTGGGGTGGTTGTTCCCATGGGGCAGTGCCTGGGATAAAGAGCTGGGTTTTATCCCAGAGGAGCTCCAGGGTTTTTCTTGCCTCTCTCCTTTCTATCTTGGAGAGCGTGGTGTCCCTGCCCTTGGCCCTGTCCCCATTCGGAGGGGACACCCGGAGTCTGCACGGGGTCTGGGGGGTTGTTTGGGGGTACAAGGGAGTATTTGGGGTCCGCATCACCCTCGGGCCCGACAGAGCCCAGACGTGGGCAGGGCACGGGAGTGCAGAACCTGCTGCGGGAGAAATCCCGGCTGAGCAGCCCAGAGCCCCGGTTTGTCCGCCCGAGTGAATCTCAGGCAGAAACCCGGGCTGTATCCAGGGCAACGGCGGTGCCTCGGAGCTGGGATCGCACCTGGGATCAGCGCTGGGATGGGATGGGAGAGGCTCCGAGTTTCTCCCGAGGCTGCGGACGCCCCCCGAGCCTCACCGAGATGCTCCAGTGCCATCTAGTGACAACGGGGCGGGACAGGGGCGGCTGCTGGCCCCGGGTGGACATCGGCCCCTGGGGTCCTTCCTGCCCCTCCCGGCGTGTGCAGCTCCCCGGGACTGGACGGGAGCTCGGAACCGTCCTTCTGTAGGAAAAGGGGTTTCTCTGTCGCGGTTGATTCCTTCCCTGCAGGGACAGAGATCAGTCCCAGCTCTGAGTGTCCAAACACAACCTAAACATCTCCAAACCCAGCTGTTAAATCTTAAAAACTGGTGCTTTTTTTTTTTTTTCCCAAAGGAGCTGAGGGGGACGAGGTGTCTGTGCAGCTTTGGCTGTAGTTATCTTATCCTATTTCCTCCAGCACCTCGGACATCCAGAGCATTCCTCCTCCCTCATCAACGCAGTTAAATTATTTAATGCCTTGAACATAATTAACACGTTGCGATCCTAAACTGCGAGCAGCTGCCCAGCCCTGCAATTTCTCCTTCCAGCTGCCCATTAATGCCTCCCTCCGGGCGATTAGAAAGCGGGAAAAGGCCACAAATCCCAGCCCCGCGCTGGAGGAAAAGGAAGGAGCAGGGCAGAGGACCCGTGTGCATTAACATAACTCATCCACCGCAATCCCAGATCGCTCGGAGGCTGCCTGAATCCCCGATTTCTCCTGGTAAAGCGGCTGTCAGTGCAAAGTGTGTGTGAGGCTGGAGCGCTGCCCCGTTCCCCGAGTTTTGGAGGTGATTTATTTTTGGCACTGTCTCACGCCTCAGTTTCCCCCGGAGCTCGCCGCAGTCGCGTGAGGATGACACTGATACGCCTCCGATCTGTAATTACCTTTGTATACGCTAATTGTGTGATTGGGAGAGGCAATTACGCGGGGAAACGAGTTGGGGCCGTGGGGCTGGATCGCTGTCCTGGGCTGGCTCGTCCCGATATCCCTCCCTGGCCCTGGGGTACATCAGAGGGAGGCGCACTCTGATTTTCCCATCCCCCTTTCATGCTGAAGTGTCTGATCCGGGTTTTATCCCTCGGGAATCCCGGCCTGTTTCCAGCCCCACCCCGGCAGGGTCACACACGTCCCCCCTGAGCTCGTGTGTCAGTGGAGGGATGTCCCCACCCCGAGCCTGCTCCCCGCGATCCACGTCGGACAAACCTTCCTGGGGTGCTGGAAAAAGGAGCGAGAAGCTCCAAGGGGAAGGATGAGGCCGGGAGGGGAGGGCTGGGAGCAGGATTTGATCCAAGATTAAGGACCTGACTTCTTTCACCCGCAGGTTTTTCCTGTTGGTGCTCTTGGCTGATTGAATTTGAGCTGCTGGATCTCTTTGGATGCATTTCCCCAGTTTTGTCTGGGAATCCTTCAGACAGGATTTTTTATTTTGGCCCAGCAGGGACCTGCTGGCTCACCCCAAACACAGGACCCTTACTCACCTGCACATCCTCTTCACTGCTTTTGGACTCTCACCTGTGGGGATGCCCACAGGTCCATCCCCATCTTCTGCCTTTATCGGGATAATTTTCCCAGCTGGGATTATCAAGCAGCTCAGAGACTGAGCAGTATCAGAGCCCCGAGCAGCTCCTCACACCCAGCCCTGGGTGAGTGCAGCTCTCTGGAGCTCTGGATTTCAGCATCTCACCTTCCAAAGGAGGGGATTTAAATGCCAGGCACGGCACATTTGTTCTGCTGGCAGAGCTGATGCTGTTTGTGAACACTCTGGTGAGGGATGTGCAGCTCTGCTGTTTGTCCAAGCCCCTGGGCTTCCCAGCCAGATCCCTCCTGCCACCTCACACCTCTGAGCGTGGAGAACCGCTGCCTTTTCCCTCTGAATCCCAGCCCCTGTGTGACAGGGCAGCACAGGCAGCTCGGTATTCCCAGTGGAGCCCTGGGATCTCCCGTGGGGCCACCCTGCAGCCCCCCGTGGGTGCCAGGAGCCGGGTTCTGCAGCCCCCCGTGGGTGCCAGGAGCCGGGTTCTGCAGCCCCCCGTGGGTGCCAGGAGCCGGGGTCGGCAGCCCCCCGTGGGTGCCAGGAGCCGGGTTCTGCACCCCCCGTGGGTGCCAGGAGCCGGGTCTCAGCTCTGCTGGGTGTCCCTGCTGTGTGTGAGACACGAGGCTGCAGCGCTGTCCCTGTGTTCCCCTCCTGGAACTGTCCCTGCTGCGTACAGCAATTAACAGGCTCTGGTTAATGAGATCCGTGATGGTGGCTGGCAGCTCCAGCCCAGCCCAGGAGGGGTTGGGGGGTTTTGGGGAGCCTGGGGACTCCCTGAAGGGCAGAGCCCGGCTGTAAACCCACACCAGCCCCGGGGAGAGTGGGTGCTCCGGGGTGTGAATCCACCCATGCTGAGGAACCGGCGGCTTTTTGCACGTGGTGAAGCAATAATGAACAGCTGGGAGTTCCCTCAAACCCAGCCAGGGATAAAAGGGCTGTGGGGAGAGCGGTGGTTTGTTTGTGTTGTGGTAGGGCTGACACAAACACCTCATGTGCTGCAGCCCTTGTGATGGGGGGGACCCCAAACCCCCCCAGGGATGTGCAGCCTGGCAGGGAATGGTGCTGGTCCCCCAAGGGGGGGTCCTGCTCCAGTGGGAGACCTCACACTCTGGAGGAATGCCCAGATTTTAATTTTATTTTCTATTTTGATTTTCATTCCTGCTGCTGCCCGTTGGCAAAGGTGATTTTGTGGTGTGGGGGAAGCGATGCTGCGGGAGTGGGGAACCCGGGTGAGGGTTTGGGGGGGTCACAGGTGCGAGGGCAGCGATGGGGAGCACAAGGGAGGCTCTGGGGATGCCGATGGATCAGCAGAAGCTGCTGCGGGGAGCAGAGGGGTATTTATAGCCTGGAGCAGAGCTCAGCAGCCCCAGGTGCACGTCAAGCGCTCCAATTGAGGCATCCTTAAAAAGCTGCGAGGGATCGGGCATCTGCCTGGTTATGTGGAGCCTCTGCAGCTGCTCCGAGCCGCTTTTCCTTCCCCTGCTCCGGCGTGGCTCTGCCGCCCTCGGTGCCGGAGATCCCCGGGCCCCGGGGGTTGGTTTGGTGTCGGAGCCATCCCCGGCAGACGCCGCTCTCCCAGCTCAGCCCCCAAAACGCGGCTCTCCCATCGCCCCCGGGCTGCTCAGGGGCCGGGGCTCATCCTGCCCCGTTCCCGAGCGTTCCCTGTGGCCCAGGCTGGTGCTGGTTCCCCTCCGCGGCAGCTCCTGCGGGAGAGCCGAGGCAGCGGAGCTGAAGCGAGCCCGAGCAATGAAAAGCACCCGCAGCAGATGGTCGGTGCCGTCTGTCTCCCCGCCGCCGCCTCCTCGCTCTTCCTCTCCTCATTCTCTCTCCCGACTCCTTTTATTTTTCTATTTCGCTGATTTATCACCCCCATCCCAGGAGTTCTCAGCCAAGCAGGACCCCCCCATTCTCCTGCGCCCCCAGACCCAATTTCCACCAAAGCTTCAGCTGCTGAGGAATTGAGATGAGGGCGCAGCTCCATACGAGGGGAAACTGAGGCACGAAGGCGGCTGGGACCTGCCGGTTCCACCCCACCTTCCCCTCCCAGCTGCAGAGACGCCGCCACGTGTTTCGTGTCCTTGGCTCCAGCTCTGAGCATCATTTTGAAGGAGCTGTAAATTCTAGGTACCAGAGAGAACGGAAGGTTAAAACATCCATAAAACCAGCCTCATTGATTTATCCCGGCTCCCTCTGCACCCCCAAACTTGACCCTTGACTCCCAGCCCTCCTCCCCACACCCTGGATCGAACCCAGCCCCAGGGGTTACATTTCCAGGTGGCGCAGCCAAAACGGAGCCCCTGAAAGTCCCTAAAAAGGCCCCGGGCTCTGCAATCCCCTCTCCCGAACACGAACGTCCCCGGTGCCCCGCTCTGCCCCGGGCCGCATTCCTCCGCGGTGGCCGCCTCACTGCGCCGGGGTCGGGCCCTGCAGCGGGGACGATCCCGGCCTCAGAGAGCTGCATTGTTTGTTCGGAGGGGTTGATTTCTCCGCTTGTTTGTCTCCTCGCCTCCTCCGGGGTCTCTTTGGCGGTGCCAGTCGTGTTGGATGCCCCGAGCTCCTCCCGGGTGGCAGCGGCTGATCCCGGCCCGGACAATGGAGCGTGCTGCTGTCCCGGCTCCCTGCGCCGAGCTGCTGCGGGGGAAGGGATGGGCACCGACAGGCCGAGGCTGCTCGGATGCTTTCCCACGAAAGGCTGAGCTGGGTGGGTGTTTCCAGCGGGAGATGCCTCGGGAGGTCCCCGAGTGGCCGGGTTTGAGGTGCTCGTGCTGGGGATGCCCGTGGGAGGGTGGTCCCAGCGGGGATCCTGAGGCTCTAAGGGCTCTTGGATAGGGAGTAAAGTCCTGTTTGCTGAGGCCCTGAGTAAATCCTGCCCTGATCCCTGATCAAGCGTTGCTCGATCTCAGCGCAGGCTCCGGCTCCCCTTGGCTGCAGGCGGTGCCGGAGCCCCAGGGGCAGGGATGGGGCACGGCAGAGGAGCCTCTGAGCTTGGAGCTGCCTCAGAAAGCTCTGGGGAGTGTGGGAAAGGAGGAGAGACCAGAAACAAGGGAGGATGGAGCAGGTACCAGGCCCTAAACCACCGCCAGCCCTGCTCTGCCCGGCTGGCTTGGGAGCACCTCCTGTCACATCTCCCCTCAGCTCCCTGCTGTCACCCCCGGCCAGGTAAGGAGCCTTGGGATGGAAACGCCCCTCTCTCAGCTCCTTGCAAAGCTGCAGGAAATCTCGCCTGGCCTGAAAACTCCCCCTGTCCTGACATCCTGCCCCGGTGCGGGATGCTCCAGGCACGATCCCGCATCCCTGGTGTGAGCGGGAGGGGCGGTGCCGCTCGGCGGGACACACAGAGCCCATCCCGGGAGCTGCTGCTCGGGCAGGAACGCTCCTCAAAGCTCTCCGGATTCCTCCTCCTGCTGCTGTTGCAGTCGGGGCTGTGCTGGATGGGAGGGAAGAATCAGCCCCGGGGCTGATGAGAGGAGCTGCCTTGGCCGCTGCCAGCCGTGGTGGGGAGCCGCTGGATGGGAGCACAGCGGGGCGGGTGAGCAGAACGGCATCCAGCCTCTTCTCTCCAGCAGCGTTTCACATTCCTTGGGGCTTCTTCTGTCTTTAAAGCTCGTTGAGGACCTTGGAGGGTTGAGGGGCACCAAGGAGGGAGGGGAGGGCAGGGCAGCTCATCCCAACCCGCCTGTCTTCACGTGGATGATCGTTTCCAGCCGAATTGCTGTGATGGGATTTTCTATTCTTTTATATTTTTAAAAAAAATTTTATCAGCTGCTTTAGTCCTCCCAGTGACCTCTCCCAGCCCGGAGCCCTCCTGGGCTTTCCCCCTGTGCCTGCACAGCTCGAGTGGGGGTTGGATCACACACTGGGACATTCTGTGTTCTGTGGAAACACCTGGCTGGGTGACAGCCAGAGGATCCAAACACAAATCCCTGGGCTGTGCCCAGCGTTCAGGGTAAGGAAACAGTCCCTTGGCCTGATGTTTTGGGGTTTTTTTCACACCAGGGGTGCTCTCAGGGCACTGAAGGGTGGGTTTGTGCCCTGTGGGAGTCAGTGGGCATTCCCACAGCATCTCCTGGCTTTGGGGACATCCGAGGAAGGACAAAGAGCACTCGTGTGCCTGGCGTTGGCTCGGAGATCCAGCGGGATGTGCTGAGACAGAGCCGCAGGTGAGAATTCCCAGGGGGAGGCAAAAACAGGTTGGATGATTGCCCTGTGCTGCTCCATCAGGCACAGCTCAGCCCAAACTGCTGGAGCAGAGGTGTTGGGGGACTCGGGTGAAGGTCTCTGGGAACACAGGGGGAGTTCCTCGAGCTCCAGGTGAAGGTCTCTGGGACCCCCCCTCTGGTGGGGGTTTTTTGGAGGATCTGTGCAAGCTCCAAGCTCAGTCTGTGCTGGGCTGCAGCACTGCCAGGCCCTGCCCAGCCACCAGAACCAGCACAGAGGCCGTGCTGCTCTGTCCCTGCTGGGTCCTTTGTCTCAGGGGGCTGCAGGGGCTCCAGCCCGGGGATGTGAGGGATTTGGATTTGATGCTGCTTTGGGGCAGGATGCAGCACCTTCATTTGATCCAGCTGGGGTGGAGGGGATGGGACAGGGTCTGGTTTGATGGGGTTTCTCGAGGTGGTCTGTTGGGACATGGGAAGGATTTTTCATTTGTGCCAAGCTCCAAAAAGAAGCAGGGAGCAGGATGAACCCACCATCCTGCGTGGATCCATCCCTGTTGCCTTGCTCCCCACACCCACCCTGTGGGGCTGGTGGATCCATCCTGCCCCAGTCTGATTGCTGGGTGAGCTGGGCATCTCACAGCCTGGGATTTCCCCCCACCTTTCCCTTGTTCTCTCCAAGGGCATCATTAACACCTCCCTGCTCCTCAGCTCTGCTGGGCTGCTCAGGGCTGACCTGGCCGTGGGGAGGCAGTGCTGCAGGGAATGGCAGAAATTCAGGTCAGGGCAGCTCCGTGCCTGGCGGGGGGAAGCTGAAAAGGGAGATTTGGGAACGGTTTTGCCTGGAAACTTATAGAAAGCAGCATCCTGGGGAAGAAGGTATGATGTCAAATGCAGTGCTTAAAATATACCCAGGGCAAAATCACATGGCAGCTGTGAAACAGGAGCTGCCGGGCTCTGAGCTCCAATCCCCTGGGAGCTTTGGGCATCTGAAGCTGCTTCCCAGCCCTTGCCATGGCCAGGGAGCTGCTCTGCCCGGCTGGGGACAGCAGGGAGGGCTGGGGACAGCAGGGAGGGCTGGGGACAGCAGGGAGGGCTGGGGACAGCAGGAAGGGCTGGGGACTGCAGGTGGCTGCCTGGTTCCCATCTGCTCCCAGCAGCCCAGGCTGTGGCTGTGTGACCCTGGGGCGTTTTTTGGGTGACTTCTGTTGGAAGCAGCTGCTGCTGGGGACTGGCTGGATGGTGCCTGGCTGCTTCTCGTTAGCTGGGTAGAAAATGATGCTGGGTGCCAAGTTACTGAGGGTCACCTCCCCAGAGGGACAGGGACGAGGAGCAGCTTGGAAGGGCTGGCTCAGGAGCCCAGGAAATGCTTATTCCTCGCAGGTTGGGGTGAAAATCCTGTGGTTTTGGCACTTGGAGCCCTGTTGAGCCCAGCAGGTGGGTTTGCACAGTCAGGGTGAGCACTGCAGGAACGAGCCAAGGGCTGCTTTGGGCAGCATCAGGCAAAGCCAGAGCAAACTCCCTCCCTGCAGGGCCGTGTCCTCCCTTTGGGCCGTGGGATGGGGACACAAGTCCCCACCCAGAGAAACTGGCCCCAAGTCAGGCTGAGATCTCTTTACTCCTCCAGGAATGAGCAGCACAGTCAGCAGTGCCTGTGCAAGGAGAGCTGAGGCTGAGCAGCTTTTGAAAGGGTTTTATTTTCATTTCCAAGGACAAAATGTCCAAGGGCCACGCTGCTCTCCAGAGTGGGTCCAGGCAGTCCCAGATCCCAACTCAGGCCTCTGTGCAGGCCAGAGAGGGTTGGATCCAGCTGTGAGAGAGGGATTTGGGGGTCTATCCCACTGGAAACCCTCCAGGGAGTTGGAGTTTTGGCTGAGATGGGCCCTGCAGACAGTGCGGGGCAGCACTGCAGGTCTGGTGTGGGGAACAGCATCGTCCAAGCTAAGGAAAAACCTTAAATAAACTCTTTGAGATCACCCAAATCCCTTCAAAAAATGCATCCAGGCCTCCCAAACCACCTGGAGATGCTGTGACAGCCTGAGCTGGAGTGGTGCCACCCAGCCCTGGTGCTCCTGAACTCGCCCCATTGCACAACATTGCCTGGGTCCCGTCTGCCCCACCAGCAGCTTGGCATGGGAAGAAAATTAAGACCAGAACTCTGGAGCAGCAGCTCTTGAAAAGCATGTCCCACTGCTTGGAGCCCTTCCAGGGGCCGTGGGACATGGTTCTCATTCCTCTGCCCGGGCTGGGGTTTATTATTTTTCTCTCTATTGTGCAGAGTCCCCTTTATTCCCTGCATGCCTGTCCCCTGGGGCTGAGGGAAGCAGAGTGGTTTTCTTGTGCTCAGACATGGCTGGCTGCCTCCTCCCCACCAGCCTTTTGTCTTCCAGACGTGATCTCTCGACCAAAAATAGTTGATCCCTGCTCCTTCCAGTGCTGGAGACAAGCAGCCAACAGGTGAGGGCAGGGAGGGGCACTGGGCTGGGCTAATTCGAATCCCTGATAAAGGGAGATGATGCTTTTAAAGGTCATTTTCTCTGTGATTCCTGATGTTTCCAGCTGGGGCTGTCTGACATCAGCCCCTTTGTGGGGGACATGCTGCCCTGTGGTGTTGTCATCCCACTCTCGAGTGGCCCAAGAGGTTTGGGAGCACTTGGAAGTGCCACCAGGTCTGTGTGAGCTCGATGGGCACAGGCTCAGGCTGTCCCTGAGGAAGGGACGTCTCTGTGATGGGGAAAGCAAATCCCAGGGGAATGCCCTGCTTGGGATCCCAGCCATGCTGCAGCCTCTCCCATTCTTGGGAACAACTCTGCCTCATGGGATGAGAGAAACATCCTGGCAGAGGGAGCTGGGATTCGGATTCTTGGGTGGAAAATGCTCCTTAAGAGCCAGAAATTCCTGTGCTCTGAGTCAGGCTGGGCTCTCCTTTCCCCGGGTCTGCTCCTTTCCCTCCTTGTTTGCAGCGCTGGCCCCGAATGAGCCACGACAGGCCCTGGCTTTGCGGGCAAATGCGTATTTAGGAACCAGAGGGCTTTATCCCCTGCAATTATTATCACTTGAATGTAGGTCGGCTTGACAGCTTAGGTGGAAAATCATCTTCGGAGCGTTCCGGTGCTCTGCACTCACTGTCCTGTAAATCCCCGCCCTGTTCCCACTCGGTTTTGGGGGAGAAGCTGCGTTTAGGAGCTGTTTCACCAGCGCAGGAGGCTCTCAGGTGGATGATAAAGGCGGCCGTCTCCTCCCAAAGGCACAGGAGGGGGCTGGGGGTAGAATGAGATGGGAAGAGCAGCTCCCTCCTGGTGCTCCGAGATGCCCGGGGAGAGATTCATTCATCCCCGTGCTCCCTGCAGGTGTCCATTCATCCCTGCTTTCTGTCTGTCCCGGTTTGCTGTCTGTCCCTCCCTCCCCAGGCTCTGCCTGGCTGCAGCGCGTTTGGAACCGGCTCTGCCGCATCCCTCCTGGGAGGCACCGCTCCGACTTCCCTGCTCCATCCTCACCCGCCCCACCCGCGCTCCCTCCGAACCTCCCCCCGGGATTTTTCCTCCCGAAATCACAACTCCCACCCTTTCAAAAGCCTCCCCCGCGCCGGACCCCCCTCCCCCGGCCCGGTCCCATGAATGAATGGCTGGTGGCCCTGCGATGCCATTGCCATGGTGACAGATGGCAGCGGGAGATGCGGGGATCAGGGTCACATGAGAGCAGCGGTAAATTCAGGCAGTTATTTATAGGCTGCTGCTCCAGCGTTTATGGAAATGCGTCTGCCTTGGACCGTGCTATCAGCCCTCCGCCGGCTCTCCGGGGCACTGCTCTGCCAGGAGAGACATTACTCATGCTCTGCTTTAATCCAGACTCTTCCTGCTGCTCAGGCTGGTGTCGGAAAAGTACCGGGCACAGGGTCTGGTTTATTTTTTTCCTGAGCCTGAATCTCTCTGAATCAGCCTCAGCCAAATGCAGCCGTAACCTTCCTGCACCTGCCCGTGGCATGTCCCGTGCTGGTGTGACAGCCTGGGCCACAACCTGAATGTTTGCTCCTCAAAATGTTCATGGCAGAGCCCAAATCCAGCTTTGTCTCCTCTGGGAGTATTTCCATGCCTCAGTTTACTTTGGTGATCTGTGGTGAACCAAGGGGAGATTTTAAATCCACAGGGGAGGATTTCTGACACCTCGATCAGCCCTCCCCATCTCCAGCAGGGTGATCCCTGCTCCTGGGTGGGATGTGCAGCAGCAGGAGCTGAATGGCTGGTTCAGCCCCTCCTTCAGAAAGATCCTTGATTTCTCTTTGCTTAAGACCCCCTAATCAGGTCACCCGATCTTCTTTCAGTTCATCTGGGTGTGCAGAATTTGCTGCTGTTGGCACTTGCAGCCCATGGGATCTGCAGCTTCCCTTCCCTCCAAGCTCAGGCCCATCTTCCCATGGAGTCAGTGCCTGGATGCAACAAAAATGCCCATCCTCAGAAGTTACAGTCAGGGGATCACTGAGTGGTTTGGGTTGAAGGGACCCTCAAGCTCATCCAGTGCCACCCCTGCCATGGCAGGGACACCTCCCACTGTCCCAGGGTGCTCCAAGCCCTGTCCAACCTGGCCTTGGACCCTCCTAAGGATGGGACAGCCTGTTCTGGGCACCCTGTGCCAGGGCCTCACTCCCTGTCCCCTGCTGTCCCCACTGGGGTCTGTCCTGTCTGTCCAAGTCTCCCTTTCCCAGCCTGAGCATCTCATCCTTGGCTTCCATGTTTGCTTTCCCACCATCCAAAAAAATCCCCATGGACGGCACAAGATGCCTCATTCCAGACACAGGAATTACCAAACCTTTGAAGAGGTCACGAGGACTGACCACAGAGCAGAGCAGCCCCTGGCAGGCCCTGGCCACATCCCACCCCTTCCAGGCTGCTCTGCATCATCCATCACCCCTGCATCCCGAGGAGATGTTGCCACCAGCCCAGCAGACACCGTGGATTTGGCCCTGGGAGGGTGTTTTGATTTTTAAATCATGAGCCTGATGGGTTCATTCCCTTTGCAATGCTGAGCTGCCTCCCCCAGAGCCAGGCTGGGAAAGGCCCAGGTAATGGAGTGTGGCCTCGTTCCTTGCTGGGGGAAGAGGCAGAGTTATGGCCATCGGTGCTGGCCCAGCTCCCAAAGCTCCTGGGAGAATTGATCATTCTGTGCCCAATAGGCTGGAAAGGGAAACGTGTCCAAAGGCCTGGGATGTGTACAAACATTGCAATCCAGGAGCTGAGGGAGCTTTGAGGCTGCAGGTTTGAATCCTCTGGAATTTGTCTCTCCCAAATGTGTTTTTCCTCCTGTCAGGGTTTCTCTCGCTGGGTATTGGTTCCAGCATCCCCCACACCAGGAATGTGCTGGTGGGGAAAATGCATCCAGGCTCCATTGCTGGGGGCTGGATGAGCTGATGTGTGTTTTCAGGACCAGGAGACTTTTCCATGAGGTACTGAGCCACAAATGAACTCCTCTGAAAACTTTCTTCCCTCTTTTCCCTGCAAGGAACCAACCCAACAGCCCTGTGCTTTTCCTGATTGATCTGAGCAGAGGTTTTCTGAGGGCAGCACTGAATAAAAGGGGGAGGCTGAGCCCTCCAGGTGTCCTGGGCTCTGCTCCCCACACCTGAGAAGCTGTGGGAGATTGGGCCTAAACAGCCGGATTTGGGGTTTGCTCAGCCTTGAGCTGTTTGTGCAAGGTATTTCTGCCTTTGTCCAGACTGAATGTGCTGCTGTATCCCATGTCCTGTTGGGAAGGAAAGTCCTTTTACCTGAAGAATTTTATCTGTTAAAGATGGGTTAAAGGTGGAGACCTCAGAGCAGCATTCCAGGAGCTGAAGGGGCCTACAAAGGAGTCAGAGTGGGACTGTTCCTCAGAAACTGGAGTGACAGGATGAGGGGGAATGGGTTTGCACTGAAAGAAAGGGAATTTTGGTTAGATATTAAAAAAAAGTCCTTCCCTGTGAGCCACAGGGTGCCCAGAGCAGCTGGGACTGCCCCTGGATCCCTGGAAGTGTCCAAGGCCAGGCTGGAACACCCTGGGATAGTGGAGGGTGTTCCCCATGGTGGGGATGAAATGAAATGGGCTTGAAGGTCTCTTCCAACCCAAACTATTCTATAATAAATGCAAATATCTCAAATATCTCAAAGCTGACAGCCCAGCTCGGCCCACTCTGGTCAGAGCTGCTCCTCTGGCACAGGGAACTGTGTGGTGTCCTCTGAGCCCAGCGTGGGCTCCGGGGTCCCTGAGTATCACAGGGCTCAGGACCAGCCCTGAGCATCCTCACACTGGAGGGGCAGGTTATGGATTCACCCCTGAGTGAGGGGGAGCAGAATTTGGGGCCTGGCCACTCCTCCTGCCTCCCTCCCATGTGATCTCAGCCAAAGAAAGTCCTCTGAAATACCAAACAATAAAAGAAATACGAAATACCTCTTTCAAACAANTCTCAAAGCTGACAGCCCAGCTCGGCCCACTCTGGGCAGAGCTGCTCGTCTGGCACAGGGAACTGCCAGAGGTGTGGTGTCCTCTGAGCCCAGCCTGGGCTCCAGGGTCCCTGTGTGTCACAGGGCTCAGGACCAGCCCTGAGCATCCTCACACTGAAGGGACAGGTTATGGATTCACCCCTGAGTGAGGGGGAGCAGAATTTGGGGCCTGGCCACTCCTCCTGCCTCCCTCCCGTGTGATCTCAGCCAAAGAAAGTCCTCTGAAATACCAAACAATAAAAGAAATACGAAATACCTCTTTCAAACAATGACATGTAGTAGGTTTAGATTAGATTTTAGGAAAAAACTCTTCCCTGTGAGGGTGCCCAGAGCAGCTGTGGCTGCCCCTGGATCCCTGGCAGTGCCCAAGGCCAGGTTGGACAGGGCTTGGAGCAGCCTGGGACAGTGGAAGATGTCCACGAGGAGGTCATCAAAGTCCCTTCCAGTGCAAACCATCCCACAAGTCTCTGATAATAAATCCGGGCACAGGAGTGACCAAACCCCCCGAACCCTCCCTCCCCCGGGGGCAGCAGCAGTGGGGAGGAAACCCCTGGGGCCGCTCTTTAGGGGCATTTTAAGGGGGTTTTCTTTCCCCCACAGCAAAACCAAACCCACCCCTTGTGTCAGGACTCGGTGTGACTTTTTTTTGAACGCCAGAGCCTCCCTCGGAGCCGGGGGGGGGGTGGCCCGGCACCCCAGCTTTGACGCGCAGCCCTGG
>VWYE01017406.1:57017-85637 GCA_013398995.1 Alaudala cheleensis
TCCCTGTCCCCTGCTGTCCCCACTGAGGTCTGTCCTGTCTGTCCAAGTCTCCCTTTCCCAGCCTGAGCATCTCATCCTTGGCTTCCATGTTTGCTTTCCCACCATCCAAAAAAATCCCCATGGACGGCACAAGATGCCTCATTCCAGACACAGGAATTACCAAACCTTTGAAGAGGTCACGAGGACTGACCACAGAGCAGAGCAGCCCCTGGCAGGCCCTGGCCACATCCCACCCCTTCCAGGCTGCTCTGCATCATCCATCACCCCTGCATCACGAGGAGATGTTGCCACCAGCCCAGCAGACACCGTGGATTTGGCCCTGGGAGGGTGTTTTGATTTTTAAATCATGAGCCTGATGGGTTCATTCCCTTTGCAATGCTGAGCTGCCTCCCCCAGAGCCAGGCTGGGAAAGGCCCAGGTAATGGAGTGTGGCCTCGTTCCTTGCTGGGGGAAGAGGCAGAGTTATGGCCATCGGTGCTGGCCCAGCTCCCAAAGCTCCTGGGAGAATTGATCATTCTGTGCCCAATAGGCTGGAAAGGGAAACGTGTCCAAAGGCCTGGGATGTGTACAAACATTGCAATCCAGGAGCTGAGGGAGCTTTGAGGCTGCAGGTTTGAATCCTCTGGAATTTGTCTCTCCCAAATGTGTTTTTCCTCCTGTCAGGGTTTCTCTCGCTGGGTATTGGTTCCAGCATCCCCCACACCAGGAATGTGCTGGTTGGGAAAATGCATCCAGGCTCCATTGCTGGGGGCTGGATGAGCTGAATGTGTGTTTTCAGGACCAGGAGACTTTTCCATGAGGTACTGAGCCACAAATGAACTCCTCTGAAAACTTTTTTCCCTTTTTTCCCCTGCAATGAACCAACCTTACAGCCCTGTGCTTTTCCTGATTGATCTGAGCAGAGGTTTTCTGAGGGCAGCACTGAATAAAAGGGGGAGGCTGAGCCCTCCAGGTGTCCTGGGCTCTGCTCCCCACACCTGAGAAGCTGTGGGAGATTGGGCCTAAACAGCCGGATTTGGGGTTTGCTCAGCCTTGAGCTGTTTGTGCAAGGTATTTCTGCCTTTGTCCAGACTGAATGTGCTGCTGTATCCCATGTCCTGTGGGGAAGGAAAGTCCTTCTACCTGAAGAATTTTATCTGTTAAAGATGGGTTAAAGGTGGAGACCTCAGAGCAGCGTTCCAGGAGCTGAAGGGGCCTACAGGGGAGTCAGAGTGGGACTGTTCCACAGAAATTGGAGTGACAGGATGAGGGGGAATGGGTTTGCACTGAAAGAAAGGGAATTTTGTTTAGATATTAGAAAAAAAGTCCTTCCCTGTGAGCCACAGGGTGCCCAGAGCAGCTGTGGCTGCCCCTGGATCCTTGGAAGTGTCCAAGGCCAGGCTGGAACACCCTGGGATAGTGGAGGGTGTTCCCCATGGTGGGGATGAAATGAAATGGGCTTGAAGGTCTCTTCCAACCCAAACTATTCTAAAATAAATGCAAATATCTCAAATATCTCAAAGCTGACAGCCCAGCTCGGCCCACTCTGGGCAGAGCTGCTCGTCTGGCACAGGGAACTGCCAGAGGTGTGGTGTCCTCTGAGCCCAGCCTGGGCTCCAGGGTCCCTGTGTGTCACAGGGCNGGGCTCCGGGGTCCCTGAGTATCACAGGGCTCAGGACCAGCCCTGAGCATCCTCACACTGGAGGGGCAGGTTATGGATTCACCCCTGAGTGAGGGGGAGCAGAATTTGGGGCCTGGCCACTCCTCCTGCCTCCCTCCCGTGTGATCTCAGCCAAACAAAGTCCTCTGAAATACCAAACAATAAAAGAAATACGAAATACCTCTTTCAAACAATGACATGTAGTAGGTTTAGATTAGATTTTAGGAAAAAACTCTTCCCTGTGAGGGTGCCCAGAGCAGCTGTGGCTGCCCCTGGATCCCTGGCAGTGCCCAAGGCCAGGTTGGACAGGGCTTGGAGCAGCCTGGGACAGTGGAAGATGTCCACGAGGAGGTCATCAAAGTCCCTTCCAGTGCAAACCATCCCACAAGTCTCTGATAATAAATCCGGGCACAGGAGTGACCAAACCCCCCAAACCCTCCCTCCCCCGGGGGCAGCAGCAGTGGGGAGGAAACCCCTGGGGCCGCTTTTAGGGGCATTTTAAGGGGGTTTTCTTTCCCCCACAGCAAAACCAAACCCACCCCTTGTGTCAGGACTCTGTGTGACTTTTTTTTTGAACGCCAGAGCCTCCCTCGGAGCCGGGGGGGGGGTGGCCCGGCACCCCAGCTTTGACGCGCAGCCCTGGTGACTCAAGCCTGCGTCAGGGGCTGCGTGTCCCTTCGCGCTGATTTTTTTTTTTTTAATCGCTTTTCCCTTTCTTTCTTTATTTCCCGGGAGCCGAGCGGAGTTACCTCCCTCGGGCGAAGGCGAGCGGGGCCGGGCGAGCCCAGCGCGCATCCACCGGGCGGCGGCGGGGCGGGGAGCGGGGAGAGACCCGGAGCGGAGCCTCCGCTCCCTCGGAGCTTCACCGCGGAGCCGCTCCCGGCCGCTGCTGCTCCCGTTCTCCGGCTCCCGCAGCACCGGCCCCCTCGCACCGGCCCCGCCGCCGCCCCTCCGCGGAGCCGGGGGGAACCCGCGGGATTTCTAGCGGGGATTTAGCGCCGTTTCCTCCGGGACCGGGCCGGTTTCTCCTGGAATCGGACGGGTTTCATCCTCGCAGGAGCCGCCGCAGCGCCGAGGTAAGGATGGATGCTCCGGGGGTCTCCTCCCGGGGGTCTCCCCGGGGGCTGCCGGCTCCGGGTGCCCCCTCCCCACCTTTAGAGGGGAGAAATGCTCAGGGCCGGGGTGAGGTTGGTGGAGGGGACAGCCCAGGCTGGAGGCATCAGGCGTGGCCCTCAGGGTGGTGGCATCCAGGGCTGGGGGGGACATTTCGAGACAGCAGAGGGCTAAAGGCACTCCAGAGGGTGGGGGGTCACCGCCGGGGGTGGCACTGGGCTCCTGCCCGGCCCCTGCTGGTGGGGGGCTCATCCCGTTTGAGGATGGGTGGAAATGCAGCCTCCAGGTTGACCTTGACAATAACATTGGGAGAGGAGAAAGCGTTCGGCTGCAATGAATATTTCAGTCCCGGCCCCGGGAGTGGTGGGGGGTTTTTGCACCTTCTTTTATTTTTATGCTGCTCCCTGAGTGTGGATGGTTGGGTTTGAGGTGGAAAATGGGGCTTGGGGTCCTGGTTTTGTGAAATTCCCAGTATTGGATGTGGGGAGCCCTTGGCCCCTCCGTGCATTCCTTGCACTGCTGGATACACCCAAAGGTGTGTTTTCCTGACTGGCCTCTTGGCCAGGCCCGAATTTCCATCACCTCAGGAATGTGGGGCTCAAACCAGCTGAGGAATCTGCTCCCAGCTCTTTGTAGAGGACCCAGAAGGTGAAATCCTGCTTCCTGGATCACGCCTTGTGTCTGAAGCACCTGAGGTTTGAATCAGTCAAGAGCTGATGTAACTATTTCTGGTCTTGGTAGGAAAAAAACCTGGAGCACCGCAGCAGCTGAGCTATTCTGGGCTGGGCGGAGAGTTCCTTGTGAATATTTCTCCAGAGGTGTCAGGACTAGGTCAAGGAACCTGGCTGGGAGTGTGGCTGCTCCAAGGGAAACAAAATGTGGGTCTGAGCTGTCCACTGGGATGAGCTGGAGATGGCTCTGCTAAAATCAGTGGGAATAAAAAGGTTCAGTTTAAATCTGGAGTGACTCCACTGCTGCTTGAGGCTTGCACAGAGCAGGAATCCGGAGTTGTGTCAGAGCTGGAGCCATGAGGGTCAAATTCACCCCAAATCCTGTGCACATCCAGGTGAAACCATCGCCCTGGGAGGGGAGGCCCTGCTTTCACCCCCTCCTGGGCTGGGTTTGGAATTGTTTGTTTACAAACGTGGCAGCAGCTCCATGAATTAACCAGGGAACAGCAGCACTCACGGCAGGGTTTGGGCGCTGCCCTTTTGTTGCTTTTTGGGATAAATCCTGGCGGGTTCGGGGTTCAGTCAGTCACCTTTGGCTGGAGAGGGTGAGTTCCAGTGGATCACTGAGGTCTGAGTGGAGAACGATGATCTGGTGAATCAAAGCGAGCCCTGAAGGGATCATATGATGGCTTTGCTCTGGTGTCACGTTATTGCAGCTGTGTGTGTTTCCACGCCACCAAGTGAGACATGAAAGGAGCCCAGAGCCCGAGGATGAATCAACGGGCTCACAAAGCTTCGTGACAAACCCAGCGCCAGGGCTGCTCCTGCACCCGTGGCCGTCTCATGACCCGTCGGCAAAAACCGACCCTTTCCGGAGGCTTCCTGGCACCTACCGGGGACAAAAGTCCCTGGAATGTCACAGCCGTGTCCCTGTGAGGTGGGACAGGCGCTCACCTGGGCTGGGCAGAGCAGGCAGCCCGGGGTGGGGCAGGGGGCTGCTGTGGCCCCAGCTCTGCTCCCCTGTCGAGGAACTGGGGGTTATTTTTGACATCTGGACGCTGGAGAAAGCCGCTGGGGTGGGCGTGAGGCAGAAGCGGGGGCAGCTCTGATTCATCAGCTCGCCTGTGTCACGATGCTAAAACGGGCCGGGGTTTGCACGGGCAGGACGAGGAGCGGCTCCAGCCCCTCCGAGGGAAACGCCGAGCTGCTTCCAGCCCCAGCCCTGCCTCCGACCGGGGAAGCTTCTCGCAGGTGTCCCCGGGCTCTCCCACCTTCCCACACTGACCCCGTGTGCAGTTCGTGCCTCCCCGGGGGCGGCTGTGAGAGCCCTGGTGGCTCTGAGTCACCCCGTGTCCCTTCCGCAGGGAGCTGGGTGCTAATTAGCGGGGCTCGTTTTAACGAGGGGAGAATGGAGCAGCCCTAATGAGCCCAGATGGTAAAACCCTTCCCTGCGGAGCCGGAGGCCGAGCAGGGAGCAGCGAACCCCAGTGTGGAGCAGATTGAAGATGGAGGTGTCTTGGACCAGCCTTGGCCGGTGGGAAAGGGAGGTTTGTGTGCTGGAGACTGTGGGAAGGCCCTGGGAGCAGGGCAGGGATGCCCAGAGCTACAAAAACTCCGCCTTTGGGCAAAAATCTCTTCTTGGAGCTTTGAAGAGAAGTTTGGGTGCTNTACCCCAAATCAGATGCTGACCTGTGCACATCCCGGTGAAACCATCGCCTTGGGAGGGGAGACCCTGCTTTTACCCCGTCTGGGGTAGGCCCTGGGAACAGGGCAGGGATGGCCAGAACTGCCAAAACTCTGCCTTTGGGCAAAAATCTCTTCTCGGGGCTTTGAAGAGAAGTTTGGGTGCTGCTGGGAGGGTCCTGCCCTTGGTTTCCTGGGGCTTGGAAGAGCAGGATGCTTCCCAAAGGACCAGCTCTGCCAGGGCAGCTCCTGTCCCATCACAGGGGCTCTCCTGACCTCAGGAGGCAGCAGGAGGGGACCTGCAGCTGGTTTGTCACGACTTGGGCTCACAGAGGGACGTGCAGCCAGCTCTCCTTCCCCTGGCTCTTGGCTGTGCAGCGCAGAGGGAGGATGGGAGGGATCTGTGCTCCTTCTCTCTGCCTCTGCTTCCTGAGTGACCTTGGCTCTGTCCCTTCTCCTCCCTGTTCCAGTGTCCCCAGCCTGGCCCTGGGCGCAAGATTCCCCCGGCTCTGGGTGTGTCAGGGAGGATGAGGAGCTGCAAATTGATGCTCAGATCTCTGAGGCTGAGAGTAGATTTCCACCTCCTGAAATCCCCGAGTTCCTCTGTCCCCAGGCCTCCCTCCTTCCCCTGCTCTGTGACCTTGATGGGGTGAGCTGGGTGCTTCTCCAGGAACATCATTCCCCTCTCCTTCAGGAGCTGTGGGGGGTTTGTGTGGAAGCTGAAGGGGGAGAAATGCTAATGGTGGGGCAGGGAGGGACCCGCAGAGAGTCCCCAGGGGTTGAAATGCTGATTTTTAATTCATTCAGTCTCATCTTGAGGCTTTTCCTGCCTCTGTTTCTCCTTCCTGGACCCAAACAAGGATAAATGTAGAATTTGGACCCAGGACAGGAGAAATCCCCCTGTGCCCCATCGTTTGGGCCCAGAGCAGGTTTGCTGCTGGTGGCTGCTCTCGTTGGGTTCTGCTGTGCATCCCCATCCCCTCCCTGCCTTCCCCTGCACTCCCAGGCCCAGCTGAAAGCTTTGCTGACACGTTTCCAGCCCGTTTATTGCTCCCCAAGGCAGCAGGGATGGGCTGAGCCAGGACACGTGGCTGGGAACCTCCCTCCTCCTTTTTGAGGTGCTGCTCCCTCCTGCCCTGACCCTTCTGAGATGCTGCTGACAGGGCTGGGGGGGATCTGGGGGTCTTCACTCATCCCAAATTGCAGCTTTTCCCCAGTGGCTGCCTTTGGGATTGATGGGAGCCTCTGAGCAGGGATTAAACCCCCTGGGTGTGACAAGGCAGGAGCTTCTCCATCCCTGCCCTTTCCCTGCTGGGTTTTATCCAGTTTGTCCCATGGCAAACCAGTTCCACGTGCCTCGGATGTGCTGCAGGGCTGGTTCCCACTCCAGCCCAAAGGGATGAGGTTCTTGGGGTCCCCCTGTGGCACCTGGGCCACATGGAGGGGGGACTGTCACTCTGTGCAAGCAGGAGCCCTGGACTCAGCCCAGGGTCTGGTCTAGGCTCAGGGAATGGTGGTTGCTTTCTGAGGAGTTAAATAGGAAGGTATTTAATTTAAACATGAAGATGTTTCCCTGGGATCAGAGAAGTGGGACTCCTGCTCAAGGACACACCCAGGGACGTGGAGGAGGACGAGGTGAGTGATCCTCTGTGCCTCTCCTCTGTGCAGAGACACCAGCACAGCCCAAACTGGTCCTTTCCCGGGTCCTGCTGTGGGAAAAGCCACGTTCCCTCTCCAGCTGGGTGGCACCAGCACTGGTTTCACCTGGGCAAAGCTGTGGGTGCAAAGATAACCCAGGTCTGGCAGCACGAGTGAGGTTCTTACAAGCTGTGGGCTCTGAAAAACCCTAATCTGTGCTCTAAAGAGAGAGAAAAAATGCACATTTAAGAAAATTAAGGTCATGGGGACTAAGTAAACAAGCTGAATCTCCATCTGTCAGTGACAAGGGTTTTCTATCTCTCTCCAGCCCGGAAAGCTCCTGGTTGTCAGCTGATCTGCCTTGTCTTTCTCACAGGGTGGTTGTTATTTTTGGCAGATGAATTTTTGATTAAATTCCCTTTTCAGCCAACGAAATGCGCGGAAATACCTTTCCCAGATGGATTTGGACTGTGCTTTTTCATCTGAGGGTGCAGAGCGAGGGGCTGATGCAAGAGGCTGGGGGAATGAGCAGGAAGGGCCCTGCTGACCTGGCTTCCCCTGCTCCTGGGCTGTGTGGGCTGGTGGCTCTGTGCAGGCTCTGCCTGGGCTCATCTCCCACTTCCAGCAGGGATGGGGATGGTGCAGGCTGGGAGTGCTCATGGCCATGATCCTCTCCCCTTCAGGCACCACCACCCTGCCCAGGCTGGGGCAGCAGGAGCTCCCCAAACCACGGGGACACTGTGCCAGAGCCATTCCAGGATCAAGATTTGGAGCTCTGCTGGGCTTTTCCCCTCTAGTTTAGTCTGGGCACATCTCCCACGGGCAGGAGGATTTGTACCTCTGTCCTTCACCCAATGTTCAGAGAGCCCTTCCCCGTGCCATTAAAGCAGCCAGGCAGCCCTGCTGATTCCCCAAATCCCTGGGGGATGTCACTGTCTGGAGTGTCCTCCAAGGCTCTGAGAGCCTCTGGGGATGTGTAGGTGCTGGAAGGACCCTGCTCCTCCAGGACCTGTGTCCTGGTGCCTCTCAGCTCCTCAGAACACCTCAGAGAACACCTGAACTGAGGAGAGGAAGAGGCTGAGCTCCAGAGGGATGCTGTGGGGTCTGCCCTGACTCCGTGGTGCTGGCCTGGCTCAGCACCTCCTGCCCTGGAGCTGGGCACCTCCAAAGGGTGGGGTGTCCCCAGGAGAGCTGCTTGGGTGCCCTCAGTGTGGGGCACCGAACCCTGGGGGCTTGGCCAGTACATCCTGGACCTTCTTGGCTCTCTCCCTAATCCTAAGAGATACTTCAGCCCCAAGGCTGAGTCCTCCTGGAGCTCTGAGCCGCCCTGGCTCTGAAGGAGCTGCTGAGCAGAGAGAGAACCCGCGGGTGATTCACCCAGGTCTGCCCAAATCCACACAGAGCCTGACCCAAAGCCGATGGAAATCCTGCACTTCCCTGGCTGCTGGGAGAGGCTCTGTGCCCATCCCATCCCATCCCATCCCATCCCATCCCGGCTGGGGATGCTCCGGCCCCGGGCAGCCACGTGCCGGTAATTGCCGCGATTGAGCGCTGAGCGCTTTATGTGAATGAGCCTCGTTAAGAAATTAAACATCGCTGGCCCAGGCTTGGAAAAAAATAACTCGAGCGGCTTCTCCGGAGGAGCCGGATCCAGGAAAGATGTGGAGATGGTTGCCTGGTAACTGATGCAGCCGACAGTTGAAAATAGATTTTTTTTTTTCTTATAGGAACAGGGCCTGGCAAAAGGGGGAACTTCCGTCAGGGGTGAGAAAACACCGAGGTGAGGGCGGCTGAGGGGGAGGTTTCCTGCTCCCAGTGCTTTGCTCCTGGCTGGGACCCCGTGCTGGGTTTGGGGATGGGCTTTGGTGCCTGGGCTGAACCCACTGCCCTGACAAGGGTCGGGATTGTGGGCTGAGCTGGATTAGAGATGCTCAAGGGAAAGAAGAGCTGGGAATGGCTCTGGAGAAGCCCCCAGGGTGGGGGGAGGTGGCGGCGCTGCCCAGCCAGGGTGGGTCAGGTCTCTGAGCTCAGCACCACCGCTCTGCCATGGCCCAGCCACCAGCTGGGTGCCCGGGGAGCAGGGATGGAGAGGGCAGGAAAGAAGGAAGCTTTGCTCCTCAGGAGGGTCACTTTTCCAAGCTGAGGGCTTTGTTGTGAGAGCTTTTTATGTGTTTTCTCCCCAGCTGATGCAGCACCACGGTCCAGTCCAGGGTGGGACCTGCCCATCTCACCCCAGTTCTCCCAGTACGGAGAGGAGGGACATGGTGCTTTCCCAGTTTGGGGATCCCCAGCCCAGCGGAGCAGATTTTCCCGATGTCACCAAGATTTTTGAGAAATCTGCAGGGCTGGGCTGGTTTCTGGGCACCTCTGAGGTGCTCCTGTGCAGGATTGCTCCTCCTGACCCAGGCTGAAGGCTGGGAAAGAGAAGGGGCCAGGGTTGATGGCTTTGCCTTGGCTGCTGCTGTTTTTGCAGCCATTATCTGTTGTAAAGCTGCCTGGGGAGATTTAGCATCAGGCTCCAAGGCTTTCAAGTCACTCCTGATAACTTCCCGGGATGCAGATATAGCCTGGGCATTTGTCACTGTCCCCTGAGTGCTTCCAAGCTGTCGTGGAGCGAAGCCTGGGCCCTGCTGATGGTCAGGAGGGGAAGGAGCAGGACAGGGAGGGCACAGCCTCGGCCAGGGCTGGATTTGGTGTCAGGCCTTGTGAGGTTCTGCTGCTGGGCCGGAGGTGTTAGAGGGAAGAAGAGATGTCACAGTGATGTGACCGGCTCCATCACCCCTCACTGTCCCCTGGAGCCCAGGGAAATTCCTCTCTCTGGGACACAGGAGGCTCTTCTCCAGGAATGAGAGCAGCTGTGGCTGCCCCTGGATCCCTGGCAGTGTCCCAGGCCAGGTTGGACAGGGTTTGGAGCAGCCTGGGACAGTGGAAGGTGTCTCTGCCCATGGCAGGGGTGGGGTTGGATGAGCTTTAGGGTCCCTTCCCACCCAAACCATTGTACAATTCTCAACCAGAACATTGCTCCTGGTCCATCACTCCAGGAGCAGGAGACCCTCCAGGTTCAGATGAAGGCCCCCAGGACATGGGGGGATGGACACCCCTCCCTCCTGTTGCCACCAGTGCCACCAGCTCATCTGGGGCTATGCCAAAACCAACTGACCCCAGCTGACCTCTTCCCCACCAGGTCCTGCTGATGACGAGGAGGTGAGGCTGGGGCTGTAGCTCACCCTCTGCGCTGCTCCCCGCGGGACCTTCATCCTCCTCGCTGCCCCCGCCCCGCCCCCGGGGCCGCCCGGAGCTGCCCCGATGCCGAAGAACAGCAAGGTGACGCAGCGGGAGCACAGCAGCGAGCATGTCACCGAGTCGGTGGCCGACCTGCTGGCCCACCAGGAGCCCGTGGACTACAAACGCAGCGTCCTCAACGTGACGGGGGAGGGCTGGGACAAGCAGAAGGAGGGAGATGAGGACCTGGACGCGGAGAACCGGCCGGCGTGGAACAGCAAGCTGCAGTACATCCTGGCGCAGATCGGCTACTCCGTGGGGCTGGGCAACGTCTGGCGCTTCCCCTACCTCTGCCAGAAGAATGGAGGAGGTGAGAGGCGGGGCAGGGCTGGGATCAGCCCTTGGAGGAGGGGGTGCGACCCAGTCCTGCCTCGCTGCGTGCTGGGGTGTGGATCCTGGGGGAGGATTGGGGTAATTCGGGCTCTAAAATGGGTTATTTGGGCTCTAAAGTGTGGGGTTTGGGCTCTGAAGGGGGAAAGGGATGCCAGAAGCTGTGCTGAGATGTGGAAATCTTCAGGATGGCTTCTTCCTAAAGGCTGTCCACCTGCCTGCTCCAAAGTCACAGTGGATCCCAGGCTGGGACCCAGGATTTCTGGCTGCACCCCCTGATTCCTCTTGGGACAATTGGGAAATAAGGGCTAAAAAGGGAAGAGAGAGTCCCTCCATTTCCCTGGGTCCTTCAAGCCACATTTTGTGGTTCCATCCCGTTCCCAAATCCTCCTTCCAGCCAGCCCATTCTCTCATTCCACTCCACACCTCCTCCTTGTGCTTCCAAGTGCAGCCCAGAGGTCCTGGTGTGCTGAGCCCCACCACCCTTCGTGACACTGATGAGAGAGTGGGTTCCTCATCATTAACCCAAGCCCAGACCCTTCCCAGCCGTGATGGAGGGAGCCAGGAGCAGCCCCCTGAGCTCTCTGTGTTCCCAGAGCTGCACCCTTTGCTGTGGCCCCAGCCCTGCAGCTGCCCAACCTGCAGCGCTCTCAATAATTCAAACATCTCCGGTGTCATCGTCAGGATGAGTCATTCTGCCAAACAGAGACCTGTGCAGTCAGCACTCCCCTCCCGGGCTGCTCATCCCCTTCCCTTCCCTTCCCTTCCCTTCCCTTCCCTTCCCTTCCCTTCCCTTCCCTTCCCTTCCCTTCCCTTCCCTTCCCTTCCCTTCCCTTCCCCCTGCATCCCAGCCCCTCCCAGTGCCCTGCTCTGGCTCCAGCTCACCTCACTTTTGGCACAGCTCGGCTCTGCACGGTGTGTTTGCCTCAGTTTAGGTCTGGCAGAGGTCGGTGCAGCCCCTCTGGCCTCATTCCACAGCTGCCCACAGCTGGCCTCTGCTGGGAAAGTTTTCCCCATTAAATGAGGTTTAGAACCAGCTCAGGCCTGGAGATTGGAGAAGCAGCATCCTTCTTCTCTACAAGGATTAACCCAGCTGTGCCTCAGTCTCCCCATGGCCACAACAATCCTTAATTAACCATAATTAGTGCAATCAATGACAAATCCTCAGCTTTATGCTGAGCTCTCTGCTGTCCTGGCTATTTGGGGGGCTTTGGCCTCAGCTGTGCAGGTGCTGGGCTATCGAGGGGCCACTGCTATTGCCAGGCTGGGATTCCTCCTGGTGTGTTCCTCAAATCCAGGGCTGAACCTGCAGTGTGGATGTGGGGAGCCTTGAGGGAGAGTTTTTGGACACAAGAGCAGGTGGGATGTGGAATGGGGATGGGCACTGAGGCAGCACAGCCCTGACACTGCAGCACAGGAGATGGACAGTGGGTTTGACCCATCCTGTGCTGGGATCTGGGGCACTGAGCCAGGCAGGGACTGTGACAGCAGCTGCTTTCAGGAGCTCCTTGCTGTGATAGAACATCTTTCTCCAACAGGACTTAAAAAAAAAGGCTTTACAAGCTGCCCCAACCATTGCCACTATTCCATGGATGGGGAAACTGAGGCACGGAGCTGGGAACTGCCCTGAGCAGCAGATTGCTGGGCTCTGCAGTGGTTTTCCTTTTGTCTGTCCCATGGGGCAGACACTGATTCTCTGCCTTTCCCTCCTGCCATGTCTAACCCTCTTGGCTGGGATTCCCAGCAGACCACGAGGCTGCTGCCAGCGGATGCAGGAGTTTGGGAGGGCTGGACAGACCATTCCTGGTGGCTCTGAGCAGCTCCAGGATGTGCTGGCAGTGGCTGCTTTCCCTCCTGCTCCCCGAGCAGGTGTCTGCGGGGGAGAGCGGCTGCGTGCTGGGAGCAGCATGGGCTGGAGCCAAATTCCCGGGACTGGGAGTGCTGGGAGCCAGCAGGGGCTGGCAGCGCTGCCCTGCTGAGCTGCTCACACCTTGCCAGGCAGCACAGATAGAAATTCACCTGTACTGGACACATTTACATCTGAATCTGTCCATCTGTCTCATGTTCGCCTGTCTGGAGGCTGAGATACCCAGGAGAGTGTTGCAGGGATGGGCTGCTCCTGGTCCTTCCTGAATTTCCCTGAGCTCCAGCTCTGCTTTTTTCCTCTCCTTTTACCCTCCCAATCACCCTGGGCTGCTGCACCTCAGTTTCTCTCCCCACTCACATTTCTGACACACCATCCCCAGCCATGCCAGGGCTGATTTGCTTTGCAGAGTCCTTGCTTGGAGCAGCACCTCAGGTCCTGCCGGGTGCCGGTGGCTGTCACTGGGGTGTCAGTCCAGGCGGGAATTTCGGTTGTCCTCGGCCCGTCTGCTCCCCTGCAGGAGCCAGGCACATTCTCCTGAGCACATTGCTCAGCTCCTGGCAGGAGCTGGAGCCGTTCCTGAGGCGGGCGCTGCAGCGTGAGTCATCGCATCCTTTACGCTCATCGCTCTGCTTCGGCAGCCACCGGCTCCTCTCCAGCCCCAACAATCGCACGGACATTAACCGAGTTTTAATCTGAGTTGTTTCTGCTCCCCGGACCGTGCAGGTGGCACATGGTGCTGCTGCTGCTGGGGGTGTGGGATCTCCCGGGGGATGTGCTGGGACAGGGGGCTGGGCTGTGCCTGGGGGAACAGGAACAGGATGGCTCCCGTGTGTCCGAGGTGATCGGGAATGTGGCCGTGTCCCCTGGGGACAGCCTATGGAGGTGGCTCCTTGCACATGGGGATTTGTCTGTGTGTGTTCAGGGGGGCCTTGGGGTCTGTCCCACACAATCCCCTCTGGCAGGGGATGCTGCACCCTTTCCTTCCACACAGGTGTTTGCTCCTCTCCAGAGCTTCTCCTCTGGCCAAGCTCTGATCTGCATTCCTGGGTCACAAAATCATGGAAACATTTCGGTTGGAAAAGCCCTCTAAGATCATTGAGTCCAACCATTGACCCAGCACAAGGCCACCACTAGCCCATGTCCCCAGCTGGCACACCCAGACAGTTTTTAAACCCTTGAAGGGATTCCCCTGCTGCCCTGGCCAGCCTGTGCCAGTGCCTGGCCATCCTTTCCATGAAGAAACTTGTCCTAATAGCCAATCTAAGGCTCCCCTGGTACAACTTGAAGCTGTTTGCAAATGAACCGATGGACCAGGCAGAGCCTCTCCCATCTTGTCCACCCATGTCCATCTGTCCTTGGCTACACTTGGGCAGGGAGGTCTATAATGACCTTTCTCTCCCCTCTCAGGTGCCTACCTGGTCCCATACCTGGTGCTGCTCATCATCATCGGGCTGCCCCTGTTCTTCCTGGAGCTGGCCGTGGGGCAGCGGATCCGCCGGGGCAGCATCGGCGTCTGGAATTACATCTGCCCCCGCCTGGGAGGCATCGGCTACGCCAGCTGCCTGGTGAGTGCCCCCGGGGACCCTCCCGCCCCACCTCGGGGGGTGTGGGGCGAGCCAAACCTCGGGGAGCCCCGTGGGGAGCTTCAAGAGGTGTTTTTGCAGCTCCACTCACGGCTCAAGGGCTGGTTTGGGGACGGGCCCATCCCCTGATCCTGGCAGCTCTGCTCCCTGCGCAGAGGGAGGTGCCCTGGGGACAGTGGCACTGCCCTGTGGTTTGATGCCGTGTCCTCCTCCTTCCTCCCCCCCAGGTCTGCTTTTTTGTGGGTCTCTATTACAACGTCATCATCGGCTGGAGCATCTTTTACTTCTTCAAGTCGTTCCAGTACCCGCTGCCCTGGAGCGAGTGCCCCATCGTGAAGAACGGCTCGGTGGCCGGTGAGGGACAGGGGAGCTCGGCTGGGAGGGGGCAGCTCACAGGGAAAGGGGGCGGTGGGACACTGTGGGACACATCAACACCCCAGCAGAAGCCACAGGAGGTAGAGGTCAGGTCCTCTCTGGCCCAGCTGTCCTGACCATACAGAGCTTTCCCCTGGGTTGGATGAGTGTCTCCCATGCCCTCTGTCCCCACTGATGGGATTTGATGCCAGTTTGGGAATCCAGAGTCCCCACTGATGGGATTTTCAGGCTGCCTCAGTGCTTGAGGCCAGGATCTGACCCAGGATCATGGAGGGAAGCAGCAAGAGTCAGGCTGGGGCTGCTCCACTGCCTGACTGAGACACCCATGGAGCTAATGGTGTTTAATAGCAACTGAGCATTAACTTGGGACTCTCTGAGAGGTTTTATAGCAAATAAAAATGTCTCTCCCCGTATTTAACATCTCATTTTCACCTGGCAGTGGTTTTATGTCCTCTCTCTTCTTTTCCCTGCTAAGAATGAGCCCCATGAATCTCTGCACCTCAGTTTCCAGAGGTGTCTCCCTTCCCAGGCTGGCTCCAGTGGGTCTCTGACATTGGATCCAGGCAGTGGGTGACTGTCCCCCTCATGCTCTGCTGCCTCTGCTCCATTGCAGTTGTGGAGACTGAATGTGAGAGGAGCTCAGCCACCACCTACTTCTGGTACCGGGAGACCCTGGACATCTCCAACTCCATCTCTGAGAGCGGGGGGCTGAACTGGAAGATGACCGTGTGTCTGCTGGTGGCCTGGAGCCTCGTGGGCTTGGCCATGATCAAAGGCATCCAGTCCTCGGGGAAGGTGGGTGTTGGAGGCCACCTGAGCCTGGCTGGGCTCTGTGCTGGAAGCAGGAACCTGCCTGGAGCAGGCTCTCCTGCCCTGCCCTGGGGTTCCAGTGGAATGCTGTGTCCCCTGGGATGCTCACACCCACTCCACAGTTGGGGTCACCTCTGGATGGAGGGTGTAGGGAAGAGGTTTAGTTAAACTGAGCCAGGGCTGAGTCACACCTGCACAGAGAATCCCTCTGAGCTCCAGCACTTCCCAGAATCACACAATCAATTAGGTTGGGAAAGGCCTTTGAGGTCATCAAGTCCAACTTGTAACCCAACACCACCCTGTCACCCAGACCATGGCACTGAGTGCCACATCCAGGCTTTCCTTAAACTGCTCCAGGGACAGTGACTCCACCAGCTCCCTGGGCAGCCCCTTCCTATGCCAAATCAGTCATTCTGTGAAGAAACTTCCTAATGTCCAGCCTAAACCTCTCCTGGCACAGCTTAAGGCTGTTTCCTCTTGTCCTGTCACTGGGAGCAGAGCTCAATCCTCACCTGGCTGCACCCTCCTGTCAGGGAGTGATGAGGTCTCCCCTGAGCCTCCTCTTCTCCAGGATAAACAACCCCAGCACCCTCAGCCCCTCCTTGCAGGACTTGTGTTCCACACCCTTCCTCAGCCTTGCTGCCCTTCTCTGGACACACCCCAGCACCTCAACACCTTTCCTAAACTGGGGGGCCCAGAGCTGGACACAGCACTCGAGGTGTGGCCTCACCAGTGCTGAGCTCAGGGGAAGAATCACTGCCCTGCTCCTGCTGGCCACACCATTCCTGATCCAGGCCAGGAGCCATGGGCCTTCTTGGCCACCTGGGCACGCTGCTGGCTCATGTCCAGCTGCTGTCCATCAGTGCCCTAGGTCCCTTTGTGCCTGGCCATTGTCCCTCCACCTGTGCCATCCTGCCCAGAGGGCTCCCACAGTTCATCCCTGGGGAGCCAGTCCCATCCTGGGGAGGGAAATGCTCCCTGCTCCCCTCTGTGAGCAGTCTGTGGGTTGGCTGGGAGGGTGGCTGGGCCCAGGAGCTGAGGCTGTGCTGTGTTCACCCCTCCTGCTCCAGGTGATGTACTTCAGCTCCCTCTTCCCATACCTGGTGCTCGTTTGCTTCTTGGTGCGGGGGCTGCTGCTGCGTGGGGCCGTGGATGGGATCATGCACATGTTCACACCCAAGGTGAGAGTTCTGAGCCCAGCAGGCTCCAGGCAGGTTCTCCTTCTGGCTGGTCACGCCCTGTTTTCCCTTATTCTCTTATTATTCCCCTTATTTTCCTCCCTACCCCAAAAGTCAGAGCACCAGCCCCAAACCTGGGGATCCTGGTGATCATCAGGATGTGGGGTGGCTCCCAAAATTCAGGGTGTGGCCAGGGCAGCCATGAGCCTCACAAACTCACCATCCTCAGCCAGCCAGATGCCAGGGTGGGGGGCACAGAGGTGCCCAGGGAAATATTTAAATATAAAGATTTAATGGAGAGATGCTGGCTGGCAGCAAAACCTCTGCTGGTGGTATGCACTTATTAATTAACCAGCTAATTAATTAATTAAGCAGAGATGTAGATGAATCAGCTCAGGCAGCAAGGCTGTTAGAAGACATTAATTATGGTCCCTTGATGAATGATGCTGGGAGGCCTCCAGGCTGCAGCTCTGGCTCCCAGGAGAGGGGGGGATCAGGAATTAAAACAACCCCCCAGCCAGGATGTTTGATTTCAGTGCTCCAGGGGCTCTGGAAGCAGGAGATGGCCAGGGGAGGGTGGAGACCCATCACTGGGTAGGTGGTGGTTCCCTGGGCTGGGGGGACACAGACTGGGAAGCACAGAGAGAGATGGAACCCCCAGTCAGGCCTCTGGAGCAGACAGAGACGTGGTCAGGTCAAACCTTCTCCTGACCCCTCCATGCCTCAGTTTCCCCCTCTCTGTGAATGAGGAGAAGGACCTGTGAGTGCTGGGTAAAGCCAGACCTGGCCATGGCAGATCCTGCAATCATGGAATGGTTTGGGTTGGAAGGGGCCTTAGAGATCATTTCCTTCCACCACCACACCAAAGCAGCCCACAGCTGCTCCAAAACCAACCCAGCCCTTTTAATGCAGCTCTGGGATGAGTTGTGGGGCCACCAGGCCACCTAACTTCTTCTTCTGCCTTCCTTCCAAGCTGGACAAGATGCTGGACCCCCAGGTGTGGCGTGAAGCAGCCACACAGGTTTTCTTCGCCTTGGGCCTGGGTTTTGGGGGGGTCATTGCCTTCTCCAGCTACAACAAGCAGGACAACAACTGCCACTTTGACGCCACCCTCGTCTCCTTCATCAACTTCTTCACGTCTGTGCTGGCCACCCTGGTTGTGTTTGCTGTGCTGGGCTTCAAGGCCAACATCATGAACGAGAAATGCGTGGTGGAGTAAGAGTTGCTTTTTCTCTCTTTGGGGTGGGCAGGTCTTGGCTGCTGCCAGTTGTGGTGGGTCTGGGGGCAGAAAAGTGCTCTGGAGTTGGATGATCCTGGGGTTTGAGGATGTTCTTGATGGTCAGGACCTGTATTTCCAGAGATGCACCACTGTAGCTGAGGGAGCTGGACATTCAGCTCCTCCAACCTAAAATCCAGCCCCAAGATGGGCTCTCAATCTGCAGATTGAGCACGAACCCAGTGTGTCTCAGGTGCCCTGCATCACCTCAGAGGCTCTGCTCTCCCCTAGGAACGCTGAGAAGATCTTGGGCTACCTGAACACCAATGTGCTGAGCCATGACCTCATCCCACCCCACGTGAACTTCTCCCACCTCACTGCCAAAGACTACAACGAGATGTACAGGGTGATCATGACGGTGAAGGAGGGGCACTTCAAAGAGCTGGGGCTGGACGCCTGCCTGTTGGAGGATGAGCTCAACAAGGTACCTGGTGGCACTCCTGGTAGGACCAGCAGGTCACCCACCCCACTGCCTCTCCCTGTGTCAATCCTGGGCACATGGATCTGGAAAAACAACTTTTAGAAACCCTCCAGGGATGGGGAATCCAAGTCCCTGTGGTTTTACCCAGCACACAGGGGGCCTCCTGGGGTGGGAGGAGCTCTGTCTGGTACAAGTCTAGCAGGGTCCTCACCAGTTCATGTCCAGCACCAGACTGGGATTTTCTTTCCTTGAAGAGGGTTCAGTGGGGGAGACCTGAGACATCAGGGGCTCAAAGTGTCCCTGACAAGTTTCTTCTCATCTTTTGGTTCTCTCCCCACCTCAACAGTCGGTGCAAGGGACTGGCCTGGCCTTCATTGCCTTCACAGAAGCCATGACCCATTTCCCAGCCTCGCCCTTCTGGTCCGTCATGTTCTTCTTGATGCTGATCAACCTGGGCTTGGGCAGCATGATCGGGACCATGTCAGGCATCACCACGCCCATCATCGACACCTTCAAGGTGCGCAAGGAAGTGTTCACAGGTGAGGCCTCTTCTCCTGCAACCTCCTTGGGGAGGGGCTGGGGGTCCCCATGGCCTTGAGGAGTCACTCTGGGAGAGTGTGGGCATAGAGAGGGGTGAACTGGGCCATGCTAATGCAGGGAATGGACCTTCTGGAGGTCTTGGTGTCCCTCAGGAGGCTCTGTTGACCAGGCCCATGCAGGGAATTGACCTTGTGGAGGTCTTGGTGTCCCTCAGGGGGCTCTGCTGACCAGCCCCGTTTGCTCCCCACAGTCGGTTGCTGCATCTTCGCCNGGAGGTCTTGGTGTCCCTCAGGGGGCTCTGCTGACCAGCCCCGTTTGCTCCCCACAGTCGGTTGCTGCATCTTCGCCTTCCTGGTGGGGCTGATCTTTGTGCAGCGTTCTGGAAACTACTTTGTCACCATGTTTGATGATTACTCAGCCACGCTGCCGCTCACCGTCGTGGTCATCCTGGAGAACATCGCTGTGGCCTGGATCTACGGCACCAAGAAGTAAGGAATTCCTACAGCCAAAGGAATAACTGTGCTGACTAAAAACCCTCCTTCCACCTCTTTTCCATATGGCTTTTTCTCCAGGAGAAAATGCTCCAAGGGCACTTATAAAGGCAGGAATTCAATTCACTTTGATCCTCCTGCCCTGCCCTGGTGTAACACAGCACCAGGAGTGGGTCCTTCTCGTGGATATGTCCTGTTGGTTGTGGTGCTCAGTTACTTGTGATGACCCTTTTTTCTGAGGTTTCCAGGTCCTTCTGGAAGGGGAAGCTGTTCCCCACTGTGCTTCTTGGTCAGAAGTTGTCCAGAGCAAAGGCAGCTCTGGATAACACTCAGATGGTCTTATCCTGAGGAGTTTTCCACAAGTTTTTCAGGCTTGTGGGATGCTGAGATGGTCAGCTGGGTTATTCTTCAGGCTCTACTCTGGGCATCAGCAGGGCTCCTGGGAGGTTGTTTCTCACTCGAAGGTGGGGGATGTCACGATTCCGTGCCTTTCCCTGGCAGGTTCATGCAGGAGCTGACGGAAATGCTGGGTTTCCGGCCCTACCAGTTCTACTACTACGCCTGGAAGTACGTGTCCCCCATCTGCATGGCCGTGCTCATGACCGCCAGCATCATCCAGCTGGGAGTCAGCCCCCCGGGATACAGCGCGTGGATCAGAGAGGAGGTGAGCACAGCTCCCTCCCCTTCCCCACCCATGCCCCAGCAGAGCACTCTGTTCATCCCAGCTCTGCTCATCCCTCCTTCCCCTCCTGCTGGGTGATGCTCCTGCCCTGCTCATCCCCTGGGACAGTCGGGTTTGTCCACGCTGCCCAGGTCCCTCCAGCCAGCTCTGCCCGTGGGCTGAAGTTTGTGTTGATTTTGGTTGGCTCCCACAGCTCCACGCTGTGCCCAGCATCCTGTGTGAGGATCCTCGACCTGAGCCCACCTTCCTGTGGTGTCCCTGAGCATGGCAGGAGGCAGCAGGAGCTGTCTGGCACTTTGGGGACGTTGTACCTGGTGGGCATCACCGCTGCTGCAGCAGCCCCGTGACATTATCACCCGTCTCTTCCAGGCTGCCGAAAAGTTCCTGTTCTACCCAACCTGGGCCATGGCCATCCTCATCTCCCTGATCATCCTGGCCTCCCTCCCTCTGCCCCTGGTCTTCATCCTCCGACAGTTCCACCTGGTGTCCGACGGCTCCAACGCCCTCTCCGTCACCTACAAGAAGGGTCGGATGATGAAGGACATCTCCAACTTGGAAGACAACGACGAGACCCGCTTCATCCTGAGCAAAGTGCCCAGCGAGACGCCGTCCCCCATGCCCACGCACCGCTCCTACCTGGGCCCCGGCAGCAACTCCCCCATGGAAATGAGCGCGGCTCCCAACGGACGCTACGGCAGCGGATACCTGCTGGCCAGCACCCCTGAGTCTGAACTGTGACAGCTGCCTGCCAGCCACCCCCACCGGGAGAGCAGGGCACTGGGGAGTGGATCCTGGCCGTCCAGGCAACGGGAAAATTAATTACTTAAGGAAGATGAAGAAGAAATCCCCCCCTCTTAAAATCGTAAGCAAAGCGGCCATTTCTAAGACGACAGCGGGAAGAAGGGATTGCAGGAGGGGCAGGACTCCTCTGAAAACCCTCGGTGGAAAGGCAGGACCCCTGGGCTCATCTCCAGGGAAGGGAGGAGGAGTAAGAGACGCTGCAATACCTTTCCAAGAGCTGCTCTCAGGCAGCTCAAATCTGAAGCAAAGAATCTCTCTTTTTCTAAGCAGCTGATGGTTGGAACAAGGACCTGGCAGCAGGTGGGAAGCCAATCATGCTTCCTCCTGTCGCCCAGCACTCCTCCCTCCCCGTCTGTTGTCCTTTAGCCGGGAGGAGTCATGGCCTTATTCCAACGAGCACAATTAACCATCGATGTTCATAGCACAAAAAGGTGCTGTTGTTGTCACCATCGTTGTTGTTGTTGTATCTCCTGTAGGTTTTTATAGCTGTGGACACACCCAAATAACCCCCCAAATTCTGACCAGGGTTGGCAGGGAGCAGCACAGGGCAGGCTGAGATGTTTGGGGTGTGTGAGACAGGGCACGGTGCATCCCTGGAATCTTTGTTGCCACCAGCAAAGGGACGGTGGCTGGGAGTTGTTTGGAGGCACGGAGATGTCCCAGCCATGGGATGGAGTGTCCAGGATGCTCCATGGGTTGGTGTGATGGCAGAAGAACCCCTGAGGTGACGGTGGTTTGGGTGTGTGAGCCTGTGTGGGGTCTGGATGGGGTTGGCATGATGGGGGTCAGGAAAGCTCTCCTGGAATTACTCCTGACTGTGGGATGCTCTGCTGAACCAAAATCCCTGGCATGGTGATCATCTCCTCTTACTCCTGTATTTAGATGTCCCAGAGGGACAAGCAGAGGAGCTGTGGGACATCCAGTCCCACCACACTCCTGGTTTAGCTCTCAGGAAACCACCCCCTGACGTCCCTCCCTTGCCCTGCGGAGGTGAGCTGGGCCATGGTTCTCTCTGGATGTGCCTCCTCATTTCTCCTCGTGTCCCCTCCGAGCCAGGGGTTTGGCATTGCCTCCTGTCACAGCCCACAGGGGCTCACCAGCCTCTGCATGGGGGTGACCAGCTCCTGGGGACCACTGGCATCCAAGGAGCTGCAGCTCTTGGGGGCTGCTGCCACGTCCCCACCAGCTCTTGATCCAGGCTGGGGAGCCCCTGTGAGAATCCAGGGGCCTCTCTTGTGCCCATCCATGTTTTTGGGGGATCAGACTGATGTGATCTCATGTTGTTTCTCCCCAGGTTGTCTAGGAAAGGGTGGGATCTTCCAGCTCTGAGTCTCTCCTGCTGGGACTGAGGGAGATTTCCCTGAATCCTTCATGTAACCGAGCACTTCTGCCAAGGGTATCAGGATAACCTGGCATTGCCCCCCTTTCCCTTGGGGACATGGAAGCAGCAGCCTCCTTGCACACTCTCCCCCCTCTGTTGCCTCCAAAGGCTGGGGAGGCCTCATCCTGGGTCCTGCTGGGCCTGGGTTGTGCATGAAGATCTTTCAGGCTGCTCTGAAGGCCACGTTTGTGGTGCTGGTTCATGAGCCCTTCTCTCCTCCATTTTCCTGTCAATTTGCTTTTCTTTCACCTTGGTTCTCTTTTGGCTGGAGGTGAAGGCAGAAAGCAGCTGATCCATTCACCACATCCCTGATTCTCAGCATCCCTGGGGCCAGGAGGTTCCCACAGTGCCATCTCTTGTGGGTGTGATCCTTTTTTCACAGTCTTCTCCATGGACTTGGCTGATGACCTGGAGACTCCTCCTGGACAATTAGCTCAAGCCCTTCGTTAATTGTTTTTCTGGGGGGAAGATGGAGGAGTGGACTGAACCAAAGCAGCTCAGTGATGGTACAAGAGGCACCAGAGCTGAGTCAGGATCAGCCACGCTCCTCCAGAAGTTCCCCCTTCCTCATCCCCTCCCATGTCTTTCTCCTTCCTCTGCCCACGCAAGAGGGACACAGAAATGTCCCCATGGCATCATCTCTGGAAGGGAGAAGCCCAAATCCAGTGGCATTTCCCCACCATTAGGCAGCATGTCCCCTCCCATTTCTGATGGGGTCCCTCCTCCCGTGACCAGCAGAACAGAGGATGAGTCCAATCATTGCCCAGCATCACCTCCCNAGAGAGAGGAGATGGAATAATAACCTAGAGATTCTCTATTTCTATTGTATATTTATTCTGTAAATGTCACTGTAAATGCTGTTAAATGACAAATCGTATTCCGAAGTGGCCCATGACCAATTTCCATTCCCAGTGCTGTACAGATCAATTCTCATTCTCTAGCAGGGCGTATTTTTACCTTTTTATTTCTTGTGCGTGGCGGGTGCACCTCCCCTTCTCCCCCCAGCCCCGGGGCGTGCAGCTGCCCCGGGGGATCCAGCAGAGAGGAGGGAGGAGGAGTGACCACACCTTGACTTTTATCTGTGGAAATACCGTGTTTTTGTCGTGGCATTTGCTCGGTGTTAGACACGGGGTGTTTGTGGGGGGAGTGTGTGTGTGTGTTAGGTTTTAGGAGATCCGTGCGTGTGTTGGTCCGTGCGTGGGCTGTGCGTGTCCGTGTGCGTGCCTGCCTTCAGGACTCACTTCTGCCTCGACTCGCTCACTTTTGGAGCCTGCCTCGGGGCTTTCTCCCGCCCGCCGGGGCAGGCTCTCCCTCCACACACCTCCCCGGGGTGCCAGGCTGTGGATGGGCCCCGCCCCCAGTGGATTTGAGCCCTAGAAATCACTTCTTTCCCTCTTTCTTCTGCACAGAGGCACAGGGAATAGCTGCTAGTTGTGAGCACAGGCACTTTTCAGTTTTCCTTCGGGCAGTGGGGCAATTAGGGGGGAACTGCTGCCGATATCCCTGTCCCCCCACATCAGCTCCTTGGTGGGTTCCCAGCGCAGACGCTGCCGCTCAGAGCAGCGGGGTGTCCCTGGCTGGGGGACGAGGAGGTGCTGGGGAGGTCAGGAGGGGTCCGAACGCTGCTCTGCGGGGANGGCTGATGACCTGGAGACTCCTCCTGGACAATTAGCTCAAGCCCTTCGTTAATTGTTTTTCTGGGGGGAAGATGGAGGAGTGGACTGAACCAAAGCAGCTCAGTGATGGTTCTAAGAGGCACCAGAGCTGAGTCAGGATCAGCCACGCTCCTCCAGAAGTTCCCCCTTCCTCATCCCCTCCCATGTCTTTCTCCTTCCTCTGCCCACGCAAGAGGGACACAGAAATGTCCCCATGGCATCATCTCTGGAAGGGAGAAGCCCAAATCCATTGGCATTTCCCCACCATTAGGCAGCATGTCCCCTCCCATTTCTGATGGGGTCCCTCCTCCCGTGACCAGCAGAACAGAGGATGAGACCAATCATTGCCCAGCATCCCCTCCCTGACACCCCCAGCCCGGGGGCCGCATTCCCACCGTAGCTCCCATGGAGTTAATGGAGCAGGACCCCTCCCACAGCCCAAAGGCTCAGTCCCACGTGCCCCCACGATGCTCCCTGAACCCTGGGGGGAAGGATCTGGCTCTCCACCTCTCCCACCCCCCNGCTCTCCCTCCACACACCTCCCCGGGGTCCCAGGCTGTGGATGGGGCCCGCCCCCAGTGGATTTGAGCCCTAGAAATCACTTCTTTCCCTCTTTCTTCTGCACAGAGGCACAGGGAATAGCTGCTAGTTGTGAGCACAGGCACTTTTCAGTTTTCCTTCGGGCAGTGGGGCAATTAGGGGGGAACTGCTGCCGATATCCCTGTCCCCCCACATCAGCTCCTTGGTGGGTTCCCAGCGCAGACGCTGCCGCTCAGAGCAGCGGGGTGTCCCTGGCTGGGGGACGAGGAGGTGCTGGGGAGGTCAGGAGGGGTCCGAACCCTGCTCCCTCTCTGCGGGGAGGTGTTCAGTGGGTCTGGAGAGGGAAGGTGCAGGAGGGGCACACCCTGTGCTGCTGGAGCTGCAGGTCCCGCCTGTCGGGCTGCAGTTGGGATGTTCTGTTCCCCAGCATCGGCCTCTGCTGGGACCTTGACCCCGGAGCAAGGCAGAGGGGGGGACTGGAGCTGGGCCCCCAGGGTGTCCCACGGCTCGTTCCCCTCAATCCCTTCAGAACAGCCCCTTCCTCACCCCTCAGACCCTGACAGGTCACGTTAAGCCCCAGCACAAAAGCAACTCCCACTGCCTTCTAATGGCCCCCACCCTTCCCGAGCTGGCAGGAGCGGGGCCGGGTGGCCTTGGTGGCCGGGAGGGGACATGGCACAGCCCTGGGAACACGCAGGACGCGGCTGCTTCCCCTGGGACAAGCACAACGCTGGCGAAACCCTCCCGCACAGGTAAAGCACAGACCTCGTAGTGACATCCCGTGTCCCCTCGTAGCCGCAGTAGTTCCCACGTGTGCCGGGCGGGGCCGGGCTGCGCCGCCCCCGCTCCTCGGCCGCCGGGAGAAACCCTGTAAGAGCTGTATCGGAGTCTGATTAAAAGTCTCTTCTTACCAAATCTCTCCTCACCGAGTCTCTTCTGTGCCTCTGTTTCCTTTCTTGGGTGGGCTTTGGGGTCTGTCTGAGGTTTGGGGTGGCAGGGACATGAAGCAAAGGGCCCAGGGGTGTGGAGGTGTGTCCTGTCCTGTCCCACTGTTGTCCTTCCGTCTCCCCTCATCCCTTCCTCCACCTCCTCAAGGGCCCTGCTCAGAGTGAGCTGTCTGTAGGTGCTTCAGGAGCGTTGTGGGGGTGGTTTTCCATCCTGCACCAGTTTAACCAGTGCATCCTGGCCTCCCAGGGCACAGGGCAGGTACAAGCAGTGTCTGCTCCTCTGCACAATGCCCTGCTAATGGTGCTCCTGGCTTACTGGGACACGTCTGAGTCTGGAGACCCTTCCTGGAGAAGCACCAAGGGTTTCCAGCAATCCCAGATGACTTCAACTGCTGGGAATTAGCTCCGTTTAGGTGGGGAGTGGAGCTGCCTCTTCCCTCCCATCTCTGGAGCTTGTTTGGCTTCTCCAGGGCTGCTTCAGGGAGCGTGAGGGAGGAGGGAGGAAATCAGGAGAGATGGATCCCTGCCCTGGGGATGCCGTGGGGACACTGCCATGGCCATGAGCTGAGCCTGTCCCCAGGCAGTGGCAGCTGTGGGGAAGCAGGGAAGGGCTTTTGGGCACCAGCTGGAGATGCTGGTGCAGGTCTGGGGCAGGTGCCTGTCACTGGAGGAGCAGCAGTGCCCAGGGAGGGGACAGGAGGTGTCCCAGAGCACATCCAGGACACAGCTCTGGGGGAAAACATCCCCCAGGAGTGGTGACCAGGACACTGGGACACGTCTGACCAGTTCTGTGGGAGCAGGGATGGAGATCCCAGCTCAGGGAATGCCAAGTGCTCCACGGGACACACGTGTGGTGTCACTGCTGTGCTGAACCAGCCCCTCCTGTGCTCCCAGGGGCTGAGAGAGGGTCTGCAAGAGCCCAAAAATCCCAGTGCCAGGGGCTTCCTGAAAACAGGTGAGAGAGACAAACTGGAAAAGGCAATTCCGGCCCTTGAGGGATGGAAAAACAACACAGAAATGGGCCCAAATGTGGAATTAAAGCCAAACATGTTCTATTTTTAAAACCCTATAAATATTGAACTTCCTGTGACAGTGAGGGAGAGAGGTTTCAGAGCCTGGTGGGAGGTGAAGGATGCTGCCGTCGGATGTGGGGGTGGGTTTTGGGTGTCCCATCTCCAAACAGCTCTGGACCAGGCCGCGGGCACGAGGTGGGTTCGGACGCGAGGTGGAGCTGCTACAGCAACATCTGCTGTGATTCCCCGAGCAGCTCCGAGAGGAAAAGGACATCCTGGTGCCCAAAGACAGGGAAACGGAGGCACAGCACCGCCTCACGAACCGCTGCCGCTCATTCCAAAGCCAGACAATCCCCACCGCCGTCCCCGCTCCAGCCCAGCCCCCTCCCGTTCCCAGGTTGTTTTTGTGGAGCGAAATTGCGTCAGCGATGCCGTGGATGGAGGCAGATCCTGCCCAGACCCCGCCACGCTCCGGCGGCCGCGTTTTCCCTGCCGGGGCTCCGGGCGGAGCGCGGGACACAAGGTGGCACTGTGTGACAGGACACGGGACACCGGGAGCCAGGAACTCGGGGGCATTTCCTACCTGGGAAACAGGGGATGTGCGAGCTCCCCTTCCAGGCTAAACCAGGAATTCGGGGGGCATTCCCTACCCGGGAATCAGGGGATGTGCGAGCTCCCCTTCTCGGCTGAACCAGGAATTCGGGGGCATTTCCTACCCGGGAATCAGGGGCTCTGAGAGCTCCCCTTCCAGGCTGAGCCAGGAATTCGGGGGCATTCCCTACCTGGGAATCAGGGGATGTGCGAGCTCCCCTTCTCGGCTGAACCAGGAATTCGGGGGCATTTCCTACCCGGGAATCAGGGGCTCTGAGAGCTCCCCTTCCAGGCTGAGCCAGGAATTCGGGGGCATTCCCTACCTGGGAATCAGGGGACATGAGACCTCCCTTTTCAGGCTGAGCTCATGGAGAGATGAGGCTGCAAACTCTGCCAGTGTAACCTGCACTGCAAAAATGAGTAATTGTAGCGAAAATTCACCTGGCAGAGGCAGAGAGCAGAGACAGAGCTTGTCCACGGCTTGTGACAGCATTTTTTGGGAAGACCCACCTCCAACAGAGAGTGTAGAAAGGTTTTGGGGGTCACACCCTGGGGAGGGGAGTGCCGTGGGTGCCACCACACACAGATCAGAGATGAACCTGCCCCACCAAAAACATGAGGGCAGAGACCTTGCTTGGAGCATCCAGGGGTTCCTGAGGACAACAAATCTTCCATTAACAAGATTCTGGGCTGGAAGGACCTGGAGAGGTTGGTTGGGCTATTTCTACACCCAAACAGGATTGTCTCTCCCTAAACTGCTGCAGTCCACCCTCCTCCCCTGCCCTTCCATGGACAGAGACTTTGAGGGATCCCAGCGTGTCCCGGCCCCTCTGTGAGGCCGCTCAGCCCCCGGAGCACCCTGAGCTCGGTCGTGCTGGTCTCTGCACCCCTCTGGAGATGTGCTGGGCCGTGGGCCGGGCTCAGGGTGCTGTGCTGGGAAGAGGCCACGGGTGGGGGGGACCCAGAGACCCCTCACTACGTCCTCAGGACCCACCCAAGGCTTTCCAGGTTAGAGCTGATCCTCCTGGAGACCTTCCCGGTCCTGCTCTTCATTCCATCCTTTGTCTGGATGTTATCTGAGATGCCTTGAGCCTTGCAGGACATCCCTGCAGAAATGACTCCTTCTTGCTCTGAAATGGCCCTTATTCATCCAGCTCTTTCCATTTTCCCTCCTTCTCTCTCTATTTTTTATTTTTTTTTCCCATGGACATTAAAAATCAGAAGGCATATTTAGAGAGCAGACAGCTTTGGGCGGGTGTTGCTGGCTAAAAGATCTCTTCCTTCCCCAGAAACAACTCATTTGTCTGCTTGGCCACCTCCTCCCACCCCAGGAACGGCCGCGCTTGGGTGCACGGAGCTCTTCCTGGCGGGATGAGAGTCGGCAGATAAAATATTAGCATCAGGTCGCAGCATTCCTTCCTCCTGGCCAAACTCGCATTACGCCGATGAGGAGCCGAGCCGCGATGCCTGGCCGGTGATGCAAGGCTCGATTTTTCCAGCACGGTTTTCCCTCGGGCTCCAGGCTCTCCCGCTGGTGCAGCTCCGGGTGCTTTGGGTGTGGAGCTACGCCAGCCTCCACCCGCTCGGGATCCGGCCCTGGAAGCTCTGGAGTTGCAGTCACAGTTGGAGCAGGGCTTTCTTGGTGGTAAGATTCGAGCGTGGCTCTCGCGCCTCGTGGATTTTTTTTTTTTTTTTTGGGTGGAGCGTTTTCCCCAGCCACCCCCAATGCCCCCCGGATTTTGGGGACACAGCACCGAGGGGACAATCCTGGGCAGGGGGCGAGGAGGGGCCCTGGCGGGGTGACTGCACCACACGGCCCAGGGAGGTGCAGAGGGGGGTGCTGGGGCAGCATCCCCCCCTCCACATCCCCTCACCCTGCACCAAGAACTCCCTTAGCCAAGCGCTGCCCCTCCTGGGTGAGACCCCCACCCCAATAACCCGAGCTGGGCTTGGATCCCTTCTGTGACCCCAAAACATCTCCCGCCCCCTCAGTGCAGCAGCACCAGCAGTGCCGGTGCAGAAGTAAACAGCGCTGGCAGGATGAGTCCCTCGGCTCTTCACCTGCTGACAGCCCCGGCCCTGGGGCACGGCCGCTCCTCACCTCCTGCCCAGC
>VWYE01017406.1:86191-110472 GCA_013398995.1 Alaudala cheleensis
CTCAGCATCCCCCATCCCTTCCCCAGCATCCTCCCGGCCGGGCCCGCATCCCCCCCGGCTGCCGCACCCCCCCGCCCGCTGCTGGCCCCCTCCACCCCGCACTTGTTGCTGCCCGGCAGGGCTGGGCTGCTCCCGGCTCAGGGCGGTTTTATTTCGGGGGGGTGGCTTTGGAGGGGGTGGAGGTTGCAGCCTCCCCTGCTGTCCCCCAGCGGTGTCCGGCGCGGCTCCAGCCTGCTCCCCCCGAGGCCGGAGCCGAGCCTGAGCCCCCCCTTTTGCCCTCCCCAGTCCCATCTCTGTCCTCCTCTCCCGCCTTCGCCGAGCCCCAGCTCCTCGCCCGGAGGAAGGGTGCGCGCTGTGGGCATCTCCCATCCACCGAAATCTATGATCAGCTCGGTGTGTGTCTCCTCCTACCGTGGACGCAAGTCTGGGAACAAACCACCCTCCAAAACATGCCTGAAGGAAGAGATGGGCAAAGGGGAAGAGTCGGACAAGATCACCATCAACGTGGGTGGCACCCGGCATGAGACCTACAAAAGCACCCTGCGGACTCTGCCGGGCACCCGCCTGGCCTGGCTGGCCGACCCCGACGCCCAGAGCAACTTTGACTTTGATGGGAAAAGCAACGAGTTCTTCTTCGACCGGCACCCGGGCATCTTCTCCTACGTGCTCAACTACTACCGCACGGGGAAGCTGCACTGCCCCGCGGACATCTGTGGGCCCCTCTTCGAGGAGGAGCTCACCTACTGGGGCATCGACGAGACCGACGTGGAGCCCTGCTGCTGGATGACCTACCGCCAGCACCGCGACGCCGAGGAGGCCCTGGACATCTTCGAGAGTCCCGAGCCGGGCGGAGGGGCAGGCGGGGAGGAGCCCGAAGAGGAAGGGGGTAGGGAGATGGCCCTCCAGCGCCTGGGCATGGATGACAGGCCCCCAGGGGCGGCGGGGGCTGCTGGAGGGGGCGGCTGCTGCCGGAACTGGCAGCCCAAGATGTGGGCGCTCTTTGAGGATCCCTACTCGTCCAAGGCGGCAAGGGTAAGCTCCCGGAACGCTCCGGTGGGGAGGTGGGATGGGCCGTGCTGGGGTTGTGTCTTCACCTGCCCGGCCCTGAGGGCAAGACTGACTTTCCTGGTGGGTTACGTGAGGCTCCCACATAACTGTCCCCCTCCCACTGTGGGGCACGTGAGGCGTCTCCCATCCCACAGGACACCTCTTCCACTGTCTCCCAGTTCCCTCCCAACACATCACACCTGGGAGAGCTGGGCTGAAACTGGGGACAAGCACAATCCCTGCCCCCTTTGTGCCCTTGAGCGCTCCCTGGGCACACGGAGATGAGGGATTGTCCTTGGCAGGGCTGGCTCCTGGCACAGTCTCAGCATGCTCTAGGACAGGATGTTTGGGTTCCTCTTGCTGGGCTGCACGATGCCAAAACCCACATTTCACAGCCCAGGTGTGGAGTGGAGATCAGGGCTGGGGATCCTGCAGCACACGGGATCCTCATGGCTGTCCCCAAGCAGCTCATGCTCCTCACGGGTGGGAACCTCAGCCCCAAAGGACCCCCCGTGCCTGTGCACCCCCTGTCCCCTGTCCCCACCGGGGCAGGACATGGAGCCCACGGGGGCTCAGGCACTGCTGACACCCCGCACACCCCAGCCACGGTCCCACAGCCCCCTCACCACGCGTGTCACACCGTGTGTGTGCACACGTGAGCTCATCCACACACCAGAGACCCCACCGCCCTCCCTGGGCATGCAGGCAGTCCCTGCCCACGGGCACCAACGTGCCTGGGATGTGTCCCCCAAGCCCAGGCAGGCTGTGGGCTCCCAGCCCGGTGTTCAGGCACCTCTCTGTGCATGTGTCTCCTCTGGCAGCTCCTCATGGATCATCCCCAAAGCGCTGCCCACCGACCCCCCAGTACCCCCCAGCCCCTGGCACGCCCAGCCCGTGAATCTGCCACACACACAGAGGCAGGGAGTGGGGATGGAGATGAATTCTGGATGCATTTAGAGGTGTAAAAAAACCCCATCAATGGTAAGAAATTCTGCAGGCATTTCACACCCACGAGCAGCGCACGGGGCAGGGGTCAGTTTGGCAACGAGGTGTTTTTGCAGCAAATGTTGGAGCAACACACACACACAGGCAGAGAATGCTTGGGCAGCAAGAGCTGAACCCGTTTTAAAAGGGTGCCCCCTCCTTTGCTCATCTCTGAGGGCTCTTCACCTCGGAGAGATGCTCTGAGCGGTATAAAGCTCTAAATAAAAAATTAAACAAAATTAAAAATAAACCCAAGCACCATAATTCAACCTGGTTATTTCCCCCCTGGTGTCATTTGGTGCTGCTTTTCCTGTGTGCTGAGCTGCTCCTGGAAAGGCTTTAGCAGCAGGAATGTATTGGAGGGAGCAGAGGTGGTTGTGATTGAGGCCCCACTGGGGCTGGAGTGGGACCAGTTTGTGCTGGGATCTCCCTGCTTCCTTCTCACTGCTCTAGAGAAATGTTCAGCTCAGCAGTGCCATGGGAACGATCAACTTCCAGAGGCAACAGGAAAAAATCCCGGAATAGTTTTGCCATAGCTGAGGAGAACTGCTCCGGTTAGAGGGGAAACTGAGGCACAGAGCAAGGCAACAGCCCACATGAGTGCCCCCAGCTCGTGGCTGGAGTCACCATCCAGCTCTAGGATGCTGCAGGATTCGGGAGCATCTCTGTGGGCACAGCATTCCTGGTGCTTCCCTGGCTTTTGCAGTGGGTGAGGTTTGCTGTGGTTGGGATTTCTTTAACCCTGTTTTGGGGTCTCCCCCTTTCCTGCCAGAACCAAAGGGGTGCTGCTGGCTGCAGGGCATGTGCTGGAGCAGCTGATCAGCGTGCTGCCAAGCCTTGGGAGGCAGCAGTCCCAGGCTGTCCATGGAAACTCTCTCCCTCTCAGTGTGGCAGCCGTGACTAAGAGTCTCAAGAGCTGAATTTCTCCAGTCCTCGCTCCTCCTCTCCATGGAGCAGCCCCTCAGGCCCTGACTCAGTTGGCTCCTTGTTATTTCCATCTTTCCCTCCCTCCAGCACTTCTCCTCCTGAGCTGGGAACTGTGTGAGCACTTGGTTAGAAATCTCCCCTCTGTTTTAGCCTCTTTTCCTTGCCCCATCGATGGCCATGGGGTCCCTGGCTCCTCAGTTTAGTCCAGTCAGGGAATATTTGGTCCCTGGTGCAGCTGCTGTCCCAGCTGGAGTTTAACACTTCTCCTCCCCATGGGAAACTGCCCTGGCTGTGATTTTACCTCTATGTTCTAACTCTTACGTGCAGCTCCTTGTTATTTTTTCCCTTTGCAGCCCAGCTTGGAGAGTCCTGACCTCACTTGCATGGGGACTTTCAGGCTGGTGATGCTCTGTAGGGTCATGGATTTTTTGGGAACACCCATCTGAAGCCGTTGAATGCAGGTCAGGATTGTGTAGAACATCAGCAGGTTCTGGAGGAGTTGTTTGGTGGTTCTGGTGTGTATTGGTAGTTCTGGGTTGATACATAGGTTTTATTTTCTTTTAAAGATATTTTTGGAAAAGAACCTGAGTTTGGAGCAGAGACTGAAGCTGAGGTGAGACATCCTGGGTCAGACACAGAACTGGAGCAGCCCTCTGGGGGGACACGATGGTTGGCACTGGCTGTGAACCCGACTCCTCTATTTTTAAAGGCTGATTTTGCTCCTTGGGCTAAATCAGGTCTCACCTCACACCCAGCAGCAGGGCTGCTTCATTACTCAAGTGTTTGCATGGTCTCACTCCCTTCCTGGGTGTTTTCTTTTTCTTTCTACTTTGCTTGAAGTCTAAATTTTTACTCTTCAGGTTTTTCCAAGATTCCCCACACAGGGAAGCTCAGGAACGTGACTCAGCCCTCAGCTGAAAAGGGGATTATTTTGGCTGTGCCACCACTGTGCAGAGACACTTGTCTGCTTAAGCTGGCCTTGCTCTAAGATCCCAGTTTTGTAGGATTTATTTCCCAAATGGCACAGGACTGATCAACCTTCAGATCCGAATCCCCATGCATGGTCCAAAGGGATCTGAGGGGTGAGGAGCATCTCATTCCATCCCCAAGCAGGAGCCTCTCACTGGGGCAGGAGAATCATCTTCCAGAGCTTTCTCCGTCATTTAACACCCGATTTAAACTTCACACCAAACTCCGGCAGGGCTGACGCCCTCTGTGGCGGACCCACACGGCTCTGCCCTTGGGGACAGCCCTCAGGGATGCTCCTGGCAGGCTCGGGGCTGCCGCTGTCCGGGTGTTTCTCCAGCGTGACTCAGGCTGTGTCTGTGCTGATTCACTCCCGCCGAGGAGCCGGGAGCAGCCTCGCCGTGCGGCTCTGCCAGGCGCGGCCGCCCGGGTGGCTTTGACAGCAAAGGTCACATCCTGCAGCCAAGGGGCTGCGGCAGGACCTGCTCCCAGGGAGGTGAAACCACCGTGCTTTTGTGCTGCAGGAAGGTAGAACAAGAGGTTTTCTGCTCTGAGGTTTTTTTGTTTTTGGAGGGGGGTTTGGCTCTGTGAAACAGATGCTCCAGGTGATGGGCTCGCCATGAGGGAGGGAGGGAGCTGAGCAGGACTGATGGGAGCACAACAAGGTGGTGCTTTGTGACACAGCCTGTGACTTCCAGTGAGTGCTGCTGGCCCCTCCTCACTCACAGGCAAGGAGAGGAGAGGAGGAGGAGGTGACATGGAGGGGACAAGATGCTTGGGCAGAGCGGAGAAATGGGAACATCTGTGTGTCACCAGGTCCAGGCATCAGCAGGAGGCTGAGCTCTGCCTGCTCCTCTCCTCATCCTGCCCTCCCAGCCCTGGACCTTCTGTGGGCACATCACCCACCACTGACCCTCAGGGAGGGGGTGAAAGGATGTCTCTGACACATCCAGCCCCAAAGCTCATGGCTGTGAACAGTGTGAACCTGGCTTCTGGTTTGTGATGAATGGGGGGGAATTTGGATTTGTCCTGTCAAAATTCCCTTTTCATGTCTGTTCCCATTGGAAGATCGCTCCAGTCCCAGACTGTCCCAGTTTCCCCTCATCCCCACCATGGCCATTCCTGGCTCATCTCCAGGCACAGCTGGAGCCCAGCACACCTTCTCCTGTACATCTTGTAGCCCTTGGAGAAAGGTCCTGGAGGGATGGCCCCAGGCCAGGTTTGCTGCCAGCTCATGGGAGAGCTCCAGGGACCCCTCCTCAGTCTCCACCCTTGCTCTTGGGGCAGTGCGTGGCAGCATCTGGAGGTCAGACACAGAAGAGGCTGCCCCACATCAGCTCACAGCCCGTGTAATTTTGACTTTTGCAGGTGGTTGCTTTCGCCTCGCTTTTCTTCATCCTGGTCTCCATCACAACCTTCTGCCTGGAGACACACGAGGCCTTCAACATCGACGTCAACGTGACGGAGACCCTGGTGGTGGGCAACACCACGACGGTGCTGCTGACGCACAAGGTGGAGACGGAGCCCATCCTCACCTACATCGAAGGGGTCTGCGTGCTGTGGTTCACCCTCGAGTTCCTGGTCCGCATCATCTGCTGCCCAGATAAGCTTCTCTTCGTTAAAAACCTGCTCAACATCATTGACTTCGTGGCCATCTTGCCCTTCTACCTGGAGGTGGGTCTCAGTGGCCTGTCCTCCAAAGCCGCCCGGGACGTGCTGGGCTTCCTGCGGGTGGTGCGCTTCGTCCGCATCCTCCGGATCTTCAAGCTGACGCGGCACTTTGTGGGTCTCCGGGTGCTGGGCCACACCCTGCGGGCCAGCACCAACGAATTCCTGCTCCTCATCATCTTCCTCGCCTTGGGGGTGTTGATTTTCGCCACCATGATCTACTACGCCGAGCGGATCGGGGCCAAGACGTCCGACCCCACCGGCAGCGACCACACCCACTTTAAGAACATCCCCATCGGGTTCTGGTGGGCCGTGGTGACGATGACGACGCTGGGCTATGGTGACATGTACCCCAAGACCTGGTCGGGGATGGTGGTGGGGGCCCTGTGCGCCCTGGCTGGGGTGCTGACCATCGCCATGCCCGTGCCCGTCATCGTCAATAACTTTGGGATGTACTATTCGTTGGCCATGGCCAAGCAGAAGCTGCCAAAGAAGAAGAAAAAGCATATACCCCGTCCGGCCCCGCTGGACTCCCCCACCTACGGCAAATCCGAGGAGAACTCCCCCCGGAACAGCACCCAGAGCGACACCTGCCCCTTGGCAGTGGAGGAGGGGGTGACGGAGCGGAAACGGTCAGGTGAGACCCCAAAGGTGGGGCCTGGGGAGGGGGAGACCTCTGGGAGCCCTCAAGGCAATGCTTTCGGTCCCCTGTGTCCCCTGGGGATGGGGCAGGATGTGGCCCCCAGCTCTGTTGGGGGTGTTGGGGCCATGCTGGTGCTGCAGGTCAAATCCCCATCCAGGCAGGGGGGAAAGGCCACATCCTGCTTTCCCAAAGGCCACATCCTGCTTTCCNCCCCCGGAACAGCACCCAGAGCGACACCTGCCCCTTGGCAGTGGAGGAGGGGGTGACGGAGCGGAAACGGTCAGGTGAGACCCCAAAGGTGGGGCCTGGGGAGGGGGAGAGCTCTGGGAGCCCTCAAGGCAATGCTTTCGGTCCCCTGTGTCCCCAGGTCCCTGGGGATGGGGCAGGATGTGGCCCCCAGCTCTGTTGGGGGTGTTGGGGCCATGCTGGTGCTGCAGGTCAAATCCCCATCCAGGCAGGGGGGAAAGGCCACATCCTGCTTTCCCAAAGGCCACATCCTGCTTTCCCAAAGGCCACATCCTGCTCTCCCAAAGGCCACATCCTTCCCTCCTAATGGCACAGAGCAAGGCACCATGGTGGCTTCCAAGGTGTCCCTGCCTACCCCACCTCTCCCTCACAGTGACAGAGGTGAGCCCACTCACCCTACTCCCTTGTTAGCCTGGTCGTGCCCTTGGGATAACTTTTTCCTTTGCTTCCTCCCACCATAAATCAGGGTAACCTTCCCCAAAATTGATAAATCCATGGACATTCCCTAGGGCTTGACCCACCTCCTCATCCACCTGCTGGTGGACAGAATCCCTGTGCTGCTGCTCCAAATCCTGAGCAAAACCAGCCCCTGGGTATTTATTTTTTGATCTCATGTTCTGAGCTGAAGTTTGGGGGTTGGCCAGTCTTTCCTTTGGTCAGGAGAAGGCACAGCCCCAGCCATGGGCAGCTATGGGGACCATGCCTTGGGCTCACTTTGGGGTCAGTGGGAGCCCTGCCCCACTGCCAGTGCTGGCCCTGGTGGCTGCTCTGCCCCTTTTGTCTCGGTTTGCTGCCAGTGGCACCTCTGGGGTGTCTGGAACAGGAGGCACCGTGGTGGGGTTGTGTCCTGCACCAGCACTGAGGCCAGGCCAGGGCAATTGTGTGTGTTTAACAGTGATGGGCCTTCCCCTGCTGGGAGCTCTGGGTGCCCCAAACAGCTCTTCTCCTTTATAAATCCCCTTTCCCCACATGCCTGGGAATGCCATCTGCCCCAGGAGCCCTGGCAGCAGGCAGCAGGCAGAGCCAGGAGCTCAGGCCAGGCCCTCACGTGGCAGAGCACCCTCTCAGCCGACGAACCAGGGAGCCAGGGGACATAAATTAGCACTTCCCACTACCCTGAGCAGCCCGTTCCTCAGCAGTGTGAATTTTGGAGAGCTAATTCCCTCCAATTAGGTGGGTGGATCTCAAAAACCTGGGGTGTTTCATCCCCAGCTTTGGCTTCATGCAGGTTTTATAACCCTCAGCAGGCCTGGAGCTGCTTGGAACTAAATCTGTGTCCTGCTCCCTTGGCTGCTCTAAATGAACGTGCCCAGGCTGGGATCACCCTGAATTGATGGGTGTTGCTCTGGGCCACCTGCAGCCTGCCCTTCTGCTTCCTTGAATGCTCTGACCAACCCCTTCTGGCCACCCTGGGCACGTCCTCCCGTGGGTTTGTTTTGCTGATGGGTCTCTGCCCCCTCCTTGCAGACTCCAAGCAGAACGGGGAGGCCAACGTGGTGCTGTCGGACGAGGAGCAGCCGCTGTCCCCGACGGGCGACGAGAAGCGGCCGATGCGGCGCTCCAGCACCCGGGACAGGGACAGGAACAAGAAATCCTCCACGTGCTTCCTGCTGGCCACGGGGGACTTCTCCTGCGCGGCGGATGGAGGCATCCAGAAAGGTAAGGCTGGAGGTGTGAGCAGGGCCGGGGAGGGAGAGGCGGAGGCTGAGCTTTGTTGAGCCGATCCAGGACAGAGGTTCATCTCCATCCGCCTGCCTTGGCTGTTCTCTGCTCCCCAAATCCTGCCCCTCCATCTGCTTCATCTCCGTCCAACACATCTCTCCGTGCTGGCCCCACGTTTTGTTTTCTCCTCCCCAGTTGTCCCCAGGGGGGTCTGTGACCCCGTGCTGGCTGTGCCCTCCCTGGGGACAGAGCTCCAACCCCTCCAGCTCCTCTCCCTGGGTTTCAACCCCTCATCCCTGGCTGGTGTGAGTGGGACATCTCTCCTGGGGACATGGAGAGGTTGTGATTGAAGGTGACCAAAAGGTTTTCAGTAGGGAAAAAAAAATAAATCCAGAGGCTTTTCCCTTGCTCTGCCCTCCGGTGGCTTGCAGTGGGTTCGAGCGTGGGGAGAAGTGTCAAGTGCTGCCTTGCCAGCAGCTCCAGGCTGCCAGAAAGGCTCCTCTGGCTTTGGAACGGGAGCTGTGCTAAGTGTTGAGGTTTTCCTTGGGAAACTGAGGGGGAGATGAGTCAGGAAAACACAAAAGTCTTCTTCCCATGACAAAACAAAATCTTCTTCAGCCTGGCCCCAGATTTCTCTGCTCCTCTGCCCTTCTCGCAGCACTCCAGCCCCAGGGAGGGTAAATCCAGTGCCCCAAAATCCAGCTGCACCCTCGGTTGCTGGGATAACTCTTGGGGCACAGCTCAGATTTCCAGCTGTGCAGGGTTTTGTGTGCCCAGGGTGCTGTGGGGTGCTGTGGCTGCAGAGCTGACCCAATTCCACCTCCCTGGTACCAAGAGATGCCCTCTGCCCACAGGGAATGGTGCCTGGGAGCTGGAGCAGGCAGGACAGGGGAGGATGTGCTGCACCTCTGAGCTGCTCCCCAAGAGCTGCTGGTGCTTTGCTGCCTCAAGGGTTCGGAGCTGCTTGGGATGGCTCAGACTGGGTGGGACACAGGGAGGAGTTTGGGGGCAATCACATTCATCAGGAGCAGAAGTGAATTGGTTGTTCCCTCCTGGGAAATCAAGGATTCCCTTTGGCATTGCTGCTCAGCCTCAGGAAGAGGACAAAGAGGAAAAGCTCTGCTCCTCCTTGGGGTACCATCAAATACCTGCTTGAAATGCCTGAGGTTTTTTCCCTGGAAGTGCCTTTTCCTGTGGAATTGGTCTCTTTTCTTAATGCCTGCTCATGTGAAGAGGGGAGAGGGGTTTAGTCCCAGTCCAGACTGGAATGCTGAACTGGAAGGGATGGAGGAGACGGATGAAAACCAGTGCTGATCTTCCTCCTTAGGAAATGCTGAAGTCAGGCTTCAGCTGAAGCATCTGAACCTGGTCCCACTGAAGCCAGGAGAAGTGGAGCAGCTCTAAGAGTTGAGGATCCAGAGCTGCTTTCACTCACTCCCAAATCCCATTACTGGATTACAGATCAGGAGGTTTCTATCCCAGTTTGGCAGCAGCAGCTCTTTGAAAGGGCAACGTGGTGATCATTCTTGGGGTGTTCTGGTGTCTTCCCTGCAAATTCCAGAGTGCTTTTTACACTTTTAAATAGAAGGTGTGCCCGGGTCACTCATCCCCACGTTGCTGGAATGATGCTGCACCTGGAGAAAGCTGGATCTGGAGTCCAGAGGGGCTCCAGTGAGGCTTGGGACCTTTGGGGAAGAGGAAACCTCAGCACCCGTGTCCTGCTTGGGCTGTGGGGCAGAGGGGTGGGAGCCTGGAGGTCAGGGCTGGCCGAGTGAAATGCTCCAGTATGGTCAGGGGTGGCCAGAGAGGACCAGAGAGGACCAGAGAGGACCAGAGGTGACCAGGGGGCAAAGCAGCCTCCAGCCAAAAGCCTTTGGGAGCTGCAGAGGTGCCTCTTGCCTTGGTCTTGATTTATCTCCTGCTGAGGCTGTTTGTTCTGGTACTGGGAGGTTGGCAGCTCTGCAAATTGAGATGAGCTTGGTTCCCAGCCCGACTCAGTGATGGCCATCTGTCAGATCCTGGGACAGGTACTGGTGTCTGTACAAGCTGTGGGAATCAGGAGAGGGAGCTGGTTTGGGGATGAGCTGCAGATCTCAGCATCCATTGTGGTTCAAGCCTGACTCCAGTGGTTGGGGCAGCTCAGGGAGAAGAGCAGCTCCTGCCCTTGGACCTGAGCCTGGAGCAGATTGAGCTGGATTGCTGTGGATTCCTGACTGGAGTGTGTTTCTTGTTCCTGTGGCTGTTTCCAGTGGTATTGCTTTGCTCCCTGGCTGCCAGGGATGGCCTCAGACCCTTCATCTCCCCTCAGCACTGGGGTCCTGCTCAGCTGCTCCCAAAAACGTGTCCTGCTGGGGGCACACACCTTGGCAAGGGGCTGTCCTGGCACAAAACCCCTGTCTTCTGCTTGGATGGAGGGACACGGAGGCAGGATGAGTCCAGCCAGGGACACTGGTTAGGATGGAGCCAACAGAATCACTTGGGTTGGAAAAGAGTTGGGGATACACAGGCACAGAAATGCCAGGAATGCCCCCAACACACAAACCCAGGCACTGCCAGTGAGGGGGGAGCAGCAGCACAGCCCCGTGGGGCACATCCTGAGCACAGGATGCTGCAGCTCATCCCAACTGCTCCCCAAATCCACTGAAATCCTGCCTCCAGCACCAGGTCCCTGCAGTGCCCAGCTCCTGTCATCCAGCTCCAAGGTGCAGCACAAGGAACCGAGATTGTCACCTCTTTCCTGCTTCCCTTTGGCTCTTGCACAGCTGGGACAGGAGAGGAGGGAGGGAGGGAGGGAGGGAAGNGGAAGGAAGTCCAGCCTTCCCCCAGCACTCAGCCACTAACCCATGTCCCCATGTGCCACATTTGTGTGTCTGTTAAAAACCTCCTCCTCCTCTATCAGCACGTTAACACGGCCCAGCAGCACCCCTTGGCTCTGTAGAACATCCTGCAGCTGATTTTCACTCGGTTCTTTGCTGTCAGTGCAGGGCCATGCCTCTCCCATGGCCTGAGAATGCGGGCTGGGATCAAGCTGGGAATGCTGACGGGAGCATCCCCCGAGTTTGCCTGGCTGGGGGTGCTGAGGACCAGCCCAGGTTTGCAGGGGGACAGGACCCCACAGGAGCTGCATGCCAGGCCTCTGTCACCAACAGCAGGACATTCCTGGGCTGTGCAGCCTCCCCGCTTCACCCCAACCCCATGTGCCACCAGCTCCCAGCCTGTGCCTGCGGGAGGGCTCCGAGCCGAGCTCCTGCAGAGCCCAGGCAGTGCCGCGGTCCGGGAGGAGCCCCCGGGGTCACACAACGCTCTTTTATTGGCAGCAAACCTGTTCCTAAAGCAATCCCAGCGCCTCTGGGTAGCCCCAGGGTGAGTTACTGGGACAGCAGCTCTGTTTGTGGGCTGTGGCAATCAGCAGAGCACAACCCCTGTGTGCCTTGTGGCTTCTCTGTGGTGGCACCCGGCCCTGGGTGTGGTGGCAAACCACGACAGCCTTGAGGGACTCCCCAGGTGCTCCTGCAAGTGTGGCTTGGGATGAAGTGATGGAGAGGATGAAGCGTTGGGCTTGGGGCAGGTTTGCCCTGGTGTCCCATTGCAGAGGGTCCCTGGGGAAATCAAACATCTTTATGAAGTTCTGACCCAAAATGTGATGCTTGAGGCTGGACCAGAGTGAGCAGAGTGATTTGACCCCGTTCCTGTGTCTGTTTGCTCCCTTTTCTATTCAGCATTCAGTGAGAGGCAGAGAGGATCCCCACAAACCCCAATCCCAGCAGTGCTGGTGGTTCCCAGCAAACCCCAAATCCCACAACACTCCCTGCCAAACTGCTGCTGTTTGGGTGCTGGATCCAGGGCTGCCCCAGCTTCCAGGGATCTCAGCACAGTCGCTTCCCACTCACAGGGAAACACGAGAGCTCCTCAAAGAGCCTCAGCACACCCGGGGAGAAGAGCAAGGGGAGGGAAGGATGAGCCCAGAGCAGTTTTTTGGGGGTGTTATGGGGAGCATCAGTTGCTGTGGGTGGGAATGTCCCAGCTCCCCCCAGCTCGGGGCTGTGCTCGCCTCCCTCCTCACAGCTCTGTGGATCCGTGCCAAGGAGCCAATGAGGAAGTTGCTCTTCTGCTCAGGCCTGCTGCTGTTCCTGCTCCCTCTGTGGGCATGGGGAGAGCTCTGCTGGGTCAGCAACAGGTTTGGGCAGGTGTCCCTGTGTCCCCGGGGGGAGCTGTGACTCCTCGGGGGGCTGAGGGGTGGGGAGGGGTTGAACAATCCCTGCTGGGGCTGGGAAAAAAATGGCAAAAGGGAAAAAACTCGCAGACATGCAGAGGCAGTGCTGTGGAGCCTTTCCCAGGGGCTGTTCCTGTCTCAGCATCCCCCTGAGGGGTGTCTGAGGGTGATGCTGGGCTGGTGTGAGCCCTGATCCCTGGTCCAAACCCAAACCAGCAGCTCAAAGCAGAGCCCAAAGCTGCGCCTGGAGCTCCTGGGGCAGGACACAGGGAGGGATTCCAAGGCTGGCACTGCCCAAGGGACCATCCATCACCTTGTTTTTCTGCTGTCAGGAGCTGCCTCCCTCTGCTCCCCTCCCCACACGCTGCTCCCATGGTCTGGCTTTCCTGGTGTCGAGCTGGTGCCGTGGGAAGGCTCAGGCTTGGCTGGGTTTGCTCACCTGGCTGCTTCCAGGGGAGAGCCAAGCTCAGGGACATTGGGCTCGTCACGGCTGGGAGCATCATTAATTTCCCATATTTTGGCACCTGATCCAGGGAACAGACTAATCCTTAGCAGCTCTGTGGACCTGAAAATCCAATTTTCAGTGCAAAGACTTTGTGTCTTTCCAAGCAAGAAAAGTGGCTTTTGACCTGCGAGGAGATTTCTTCTGGCTGTTGCTTTTTCAATAAAAGCTGGAGAAATTCCTGGTCCTTTGGGGGAGTGGGAAGGGTCCCCTGTGCTTAAAGAAATAGAAAGATCTGCTCTTTAATGCGATTTCTTACGGAAAATAATGAGCACTTCTACCTGCTCCTTTCCACACAGGAAGGTGTCAGCAGCAGCTTGCTGCTACAGGGGTGTAAAAACCAGAGCTGGGGGAATCACTCCTTCCAAATCCCATATTTGTTTGAGTTCTGCTGCTTTCCCCCGTCTGCTTCAGCCCACAAAATCCCCAGACTCATTCCTCATTCAGAGCAACTCGGGAAACAAAACCCGACACCCGAGCGGAGCAATTCGATCTCCTCATTGATGACTCTCGAGTCCTGCCTTTGGCTGCTCGATGAGGGGAGTGGGAAGGTCTGGGGGATCCAGGGGAGCCCGGCCGTCCTCAAAAATCCCCCCTGGAATGTTTTTTGAGGGGGTTGCTCGGGGTGTGGGGCTCAGCGTGGCGCTCTCAGCTCCCCGAGCCCCGGGCAGGAGGCTGCTGGGCTCTAACGTGTCTGTTTTCTTCCCCCGAGGCTGTGGAAAATCGCGGAGCCTGAGCAGCATAGATGGTGCGGCAGGAGGCGCGGGGGTCCCGGCTGCGCTGGCGTCCCGCTGCAGCTCCCCCTGCTCCCTGCAGCGCCCCTGCTCCCCCGTGCCCTCCATCCTCTGACAGGACCTGCCTGTGCCCCGCGTGTCCCTCCCGTCCCCAGCACTGCAGAGCCCAGAGCAGCCCCGGCTGGGACCGCTCCATCCATCCCCCGGGCGCTGCCCTGCCCCTGCCCCGGCTGCGGGACCGCTCCATCCATCCCCCGGGCGCTGCCCTGCCCCTGCCCCGGCTGGGACCGCTCCTCTGGCCTTGTCTCGTGTCCACGTGTGCGGACAGTCCCCGGGGAAGGTGTTGGGGCGCTTTTCCCCCTCCTCGTTCCCCCTCAATAAACCCTGCGATTCCCCTGGTGTCGAGCCCTCCCCCCGTGGGCCGTTTGTGTCGGGCTAAAGGTGGTGGAAACACAAGGAGGACAAGTTGACTCATAAAATTATATCTCATTGTGCTGGAAATGGCTGAATTCATATATTTTTAGGTTTTATTTTGTTTTGTTTTTTTTTTTTTAAACCAGCCTCAAGTTTCTGGAGGCAACAGATGAATAAACCTCTATTCCCTGCCCAGCAGTGGTTCCCCCTCTTGTTTTGTGCCTTTTTCTGCCTAAATCCGACTTGTTCTTTCCCAGATTGTCTCTGCTTCTCCTTCAGCCTCAGGGATGGTCTTGGAGCTCTTTTCCACCAGCCTTGAGATCCTGTGGGGGCTGGAGGGCCTGGGAGAGGGTGCAGGGAGCACCCAAGGCTGGGATCATGGGTTTGGATACTCCCATGAGGAGCTGGGCAGTGCTGGGAAGAGGAATGAAGGTCCCTGGGGAAGCTGCTGCTGGTGTTGAACAGTGGGGCAGAGAGAGATTGGAGGCAGGAGGGTGCCTGCAGGGATGGGGGATGAATCCTGGTTTGGGATGGATGGAGGTGAAAGGGCAGAGCATTCCCATGGGGATGGGAGCTGGGTTTGAAGCAGGTTCTCCCCATCCCTGCGAGGGTGAGGCGGAAGAGTCAAACTCCCCCTTGCACTGCTGGTTTTTGCTCGTGTGTGTTGGTGTTTGGGATGATTTTGGATGATCTCAGGTGTTTTCCCAGACTAGAACAAACCCTTCAGTCCTTTGGCTCATTTCAGTTCTGTCCAGCTCAGCCTCCCTGGAGGTGTTTGGACCTTGGGTGGCTGCGGGGGCTGGTTTGGGGTGTCCAGCCCAGGCCTTGAATCCCCCTCAGGGCTCCCTTGGCCTCTTTCCTCTCTCTGAGCGAGTCAGGGCTGGAGCCCAGGGACTTCTCTGGGGAGGAGAGCTTAGAATTGGGTGTGTTTAAACAGCAAAGAGCCCCAGGAGCTTTTCTGGGGTCAGACCCTTCCCCTCCATCAAGGCCAAAGTGGAGCTGCCACTCAGGGAATAGTGAGGAGGGAGGAGCCTCTGGGGCAAGGCTGGTACAGGTTGGACTTGATGGTCTTGGAGCTCTTTTCCAACTTTAAGGATGCAATGATTCCATGGCCCCTGCACCTGAAAGAAGCTGGGATGGATTTTGGCAGATCCCACAGCCAGGATCCTCCTGCTCCACCCCAGGGTTGCTGTTCCTCAATTTCCCTTGGTGTGGAGAAGGAGCTGCCAGGAAGAGCAGCCAGCACATTTCCTCCCTTCCTTCCTTCCTTCCTTCCTTCCTTCCTTCCTTCCCTCCTTCCTTCCCTCCTTCCTTCCCTCCTTCCTTCCTTCCCTCCCTCCCTCCCTCCCTCCTCTCCTGTCCCAGCTGTGCAAGAGCCAAAGGGAAGCAGGAAAGAGGTGACAATCTCGGTTCCTTGTGCTGCACCTCGGAGCTGGATGACAGGAGCTGGGCACTGCAGGGACCTGGTGCTGGAGGCAGGATTTCAGTGGATTTGGGGAGCAGTTGGGATGAGCTGCAGCATCCTGTGCTCAGGATGTGCCCCACGGGGCTGTGCTGCTGCTCCCCCCTCACTGGCAGTGCCTGGGTTTGTGTGTTGGGGGCATTCCTGGCATTTCTGTGCCTGTGGACGGGGTGACAGGGCAGGTTCATGAACCACCCAAGATTCCATGAACTGGGCAAAGGGGCAGGTGCAGCAGCACCATGCAGGTGCTTCTCTGGCTCATCCTTCCCTCTGGAAGCAGGAGGAGCTGGAAGATCCCCAGCCCCTGCCAGAGGGAAGGTCACCCTCCATGGCTTCAGCGGCCTTTGGCTCATAAATGATTTACCCAAGGTCATGTGCTGACCTTGGGGATGAGCCAGGTATAAAACCCTGTCTCTTGCAGAAGAATCAGATCAAGATGCTCAAACTTTGGGCTTTGAGTCTCTTGGAAGGCAGAGGATTAAACCCAGAGCAGCCACAGATCCCAGGAGATCCCATCCTTGCCTTTCCCCCCTCAGGCTCAGAGCAGCCCATCCCAATGCCAGAGCGGTTCCTTGGGGTGGGAAACCTTTGGTGGACCCCAAAACCTCATCCCCAGCAGAGCCAGGAGGGCTGGGCATGAGCTGACACGGAGCTGGCAGGATGCAATTTTTAGCTGGGGCGTTATGCAACCCGGGAGAAGGGATGAGTAATGTGCAAAAAGCTCCTCTGAAACAACCCAGCCCCGAAAGGGAGATGGAGGGATTTCAGTGGGAGGCACCGAACTGCTGAAAAACCCATCACATCTTCTCCCTCTGAGCGGGATTTGGGGGATGCAGGAGGCAGAAAACAGCTTGTTGTTATTTTTAGGCGGGGTCTGGGTTGGTTTTGGGTGTGAGTTAGCACGGGTTAATCGCCGGGTAAGATTGGAAGAGGAGCTGTAGCGGATCAGAGCAGACCTCTAAATATCTCTGGAGCCCAGGTTTTTATCTCAAACAGTGGCCAAAATTGGCTGCCTGGAGAATAGGATAAGAATAGAGCACGAATATACGATACTTGCCCTGAATATCCTCTCAGGGCTTATCTGTGTTTGGGGATCTGGTAGGAGCTGATCCAGGCAAGAGGCACCGAGACAAAGCCAAAGTTGTTGTTATTTATTCCTGAGAAACTCCACAAATCCACAGGAGTCCAACTGCCCCTGCACAAGCCCCAAAATGGCACTTGAAAAAAATAACAGCATGGGCATGGCAGCATGGAAAGGAGATGTTCCCTGGGGATGGGGTGGGTGTGGGGTCTGGGTCCTGGCAGGGCAATGGGATTGAGCAGGAATGCAGGGATGAGCACTGGTCTGGGTCCTGGCAGGGAGATGGGATTGAGGAGGAATAGAGGGGTGAGCACTGGTCTGGGTCCTNCTGTGTTATGGGAATGTCCCTCCCCTGTGCACAGCAGGATGCTGGGCAGGGTGGGAGCACACAGAGTTTCAGTGCCCCCTGTCCCTCTCCCCAGTGTGGACACAGACACATGAGATGTCAGCAGTGGGAATGGCACCAGAGATCCTGGAGCCATGGAATGGTTTGGGTTGGAAGGGCCATGGACAGCTGGACCAGGTTGCTCCAACCTCTGTCAAGCCAGGCCTGGAATACTCCAGAGGTGCTGGGTGACACTGGGCTGCCCTCACATCCCTGTGTCTGCCCACTCTGGGACATGGATCAGCACTTTGGGACAAGCACTGAACCCCTGTCACCACCCACCCCTATGCAAGGAGCCAAACCAGAGCAGCCTTTGGATCAGGGGGATTTGGGAGCAGTTCCCTGCTCCAGCACCAGCTCCTTCCTTCTCTTTTCCCCCTGGAAGACTCAGAGTCCAGCCCTGTGAGGAGGCTGCACCACGATCCCGGGTTCCTTGCAAAGTATTAATTTTTATTGTTGCAACAACTGCTCTGTTTCTCGGGAGATGCCTGAGAGAGCTGAGAAAATAGAAAGGCCTGTCAGGCAGCCGGGCAGGAGGTGAAGATGTCAAGAGAGTAATTGCTCTACCCAGAAGGAGCCTGTTCCTGGCTTCCCCAGCACTGCCAGGAAAAATCCTCGCTGCTTCTTTGATGACAATAAAGAAAAACAGAAAATAAATAGCAACCCCATGGCTTGCCCGTGCTGACGAGGAACAGGGAGAGCAGAGGCAGATGCAAAATAGGATTCAGTTCAGCTTATAAATAGGAGCCTCCCAGCTCCCAGTCTGTTACTTCCTTACCTCCACCCGGGCAACAGATCCTTGGGTTTTACCCATGGAAAAGGTAAATGGAGGCTCAGAAAGGATTCTGTGAGGGTCACACTTCCTCCTGCGTGGGACAGGCGGGGGCAGGGAATGTGTCCTGTGGCTGTGAAAAAGTGATCAGAGAGTCAGGGGATTGTTTGGGTAGGAAGGGACCTTAAATTCCATCCCATTGCAGCCCCTGCCATGGCAGGGACACCTTCCACAAGTTCAGGTTGCTGCAAGCCCTGTCCTACCTGGCCTGGGAGACTGTCAGGGATGGGGCAGCCACAGCTTCTCTGGGCACCCTGTGCCAGGGCTTCATGACCCTCACAGGGAGGAAGTCCTTCCCAATATCCCACCTATCCCTGCCTTTTGGCAGTGGGAAGCCATTGCCCCTTCTCCAAAGTCCCTCTCCAGTTCTCCTGGAGCCCCTTTAGGCCCTGGCAGGGGCTCTGAACTCTCCCTGGAGCCTTCTCTTCTCCAGGTGAGCACCCCCAGCTCTCCCAGCCTGGCTCCAGAGGGGCTCCACGTCCTCCTGAAGCTGGAGCCCAGGGCTGGAGCAGCTCTGCAGGTGGGGTCTCACCTGAGCAGGGCAGAATCCTCCCTTCCCTGCTGCCCACGCTGGGGGGGTTTGGATCCAGGCTGGGGAATGCTGAGCTGGATTTGAGCACCCCCAAATCCTGGGAGGTGCTGCCAGAGCAGAGCAGGTTCAGTCCAGAACCTGCCCAAACACTGTGCTGGCCCAGCTGGGGGCTGCAGCCCCTCAGCAGCACTTCAGGGGGTTGCAGGAGATGCTCATAGTGGGAGGGTGGGACTGGGTGAACTCCCCACGTGGGGAAATTTGGGGGTGATGGCTCTGGGAGCAGCACAGCAAATCCTGGGGGGAATTTGGAGCTGGGTCGTGCCAGGCTGTGCCAAGCCTCCTGCCTTGCCCAGGGCAGCACCCTGTGGAGGTTGGTGGCAGATCTGCACCCAAAAATAGGCTCGAGGAAGGGGCTGCACATCCCTGAGGGGCCCTGAGAGCAGAACAGAGCTGGTACCCATAAGCCAAGACAGGAGGGCTGTTTTCTCATGGTGCCTTTGTCTGGGGGACAAAAAAATAAAAATAAAAAATCTGGGCTGTTGTTATTTATTTTTAGTGGTGCTAATTTTTTTCCCCCAGGCTGGGAAGCTGCTTTCCAAGGCAGGTCCCTGGAGGCTGCGGGCAGCAGGTCTCGAGCTAACACACAAAATGGCTTTGAACGGGGAGGAGGAGATGGCAGTTAAAAGCCAAGTCGTGCCCTTGGTAAATCAATCGACCTGATGGGGAATGTTTCTAGCAGGACATGAGCCCTGCCAAGAGCTTTTAGCTGCTTGCAGGAGTGACTGAAGCAAGAGCTGGGATATTTTTTCAGCAGCTGCTGCATGCGTGGGCACTGCTGGTCCCCAAATTGCTGCAGGGGGATGTTGTTGGGTCCCCAAACCATTTTGTCTTCGGAGGTGGGAATGCAGGAATGAATACAGGAATCTCCTGCCGGCTCAGGGAGGGGAGCTCCATTAATCCCCGGGGGTTTTATGGGATGTGAGGTTTGAAAAGCCTCCACACCCGGGCATTGCTCACCCGGGCTGTGCAGTGATGCTCGATGGAGAACAAGCCCTTTATTTCGTGGAAAAGGAGGAGGTTTTGGAGCTGTGTTGGGTCTGCAGGGGAGGCAGCTGGGTCAAATCCACGAGCAGGAGCTGGGGGTGAAGGTTTAAAGCCAAATCCCGGGGTTTATGGGGTGGATCAGGCACTGTCTCCCTGCCTGACAGCCCCTCGCCTGGAAGCTGGGCCCTGGCACATGGGGAGAGGCGGGGGGGTGACTCAGAGCTCCAATCAATGATAATTAATTCAATGATAACAAATGACAGGGAGAGAGGGAGAAGAAAAAACACTGAGGGATTAATGCACCAGGCTTGGCTTTGGGACATCTGGCTTGGGGTTGGCTTGGGAAGTTTTGGGCAGGAGCAGCTCTCTGGGAGGGGAGGGCTGAGATGTGGTGAGGGTGATGTTTTTCCCCTGCTTTTCATTGACACCCTCAAAATCACCCTGATTCCATGTGAGGTTTCTCTTGGAGAATCATTTCCCAAGTCTCCATCTCTGCCACCTTTCTGAGGCTTTTAAAAACCATTTTTCCCTGACTTACAGATGCAACAGCAGCGTTTTTATCCCTCTGGAAAAGGCCACTTCACTTTGTGGTTACTCTGTTTTCTGCATCCTGCTAAGTTGGGGTCCCCTGGAAGCTCAGAGTGCCTCTCCCTCTCCTATTTCTCCACACACAGCTCATGGAAACAAATATCTAAAGCCATGTTTAATGTTTATGTCTTTAATTGCAGATTCCTGCCAGGACACCCTCGCTTCCAGTTACCCCCAGGGTGAGGTGGTCACCTTCTCCTGAGCCCAGCTGGGTGCAGGCAGCGCCCTGGCGAGGGGTGCCTTCCCCAGGGGACGCCTTCTCCGAGGGGGAGGGATGTGTATCCCCAGGGATGCTTTCCCCAAGGTGGGAGGATGCTCTCCCTGGGGCCCAGGGATGCCCTTCCTGAGGCTAAAGGATGCATTCCCCCAGGGATGCTCTCCCCAAAGCCCAGGGATGCTTTCCCTCAGGCTGGGACATGCATTCCTCTAGGGATGCTCTCCCTGGGGCCGAGGGATGCTCTCCCCATGGCTGGGACATGCATTCCTCTAGGGATCCTCCCTCCAAGGCCAAGGGATGCTCTTCCCAAGGGAGATGCTCTCCCCAAGGCTGAGGGATGCCTCCCCAAAGCCCAGGAATGCTCTCCCCAAAGCTGGGACATGCATTCCTCCAGGGATCCTCCTCCCAAAGCCCAGAGATGCTCTTCCCAAAGGCTGGGACGTGCATTCCTCCAGGGATCCTCCCTCCAGGGNTGGCTGGGACATGCATTCCTCTAGGGATCCTCCCTCCAAGGCCAAGGGATGCTCTTCCCAAGGGAGATGCTCTCCCCAAGGCTGAGGGATGCTTCCCCAAAGCCCAGGGATGCTCTCCCCAAGGTTGGGACACGCATTCCTCCAGGGATCCTCCTCCCAAAGCCCAGGAATGCTCTCCCCAAGGCTGGGACACGCATTCCTCCAGGGATCCTCCCCTCAAGGCCAAGGGATGCTCTTCCCAAGGAGCTTTCCTTCCCCAAAGCTCCAGCTCCATCCCTGGGGGAGGGAGGGGATGGCAGCTGGGTCCCCTGAGAGGTGCCACAGAGCAGCAGGGCCGGGAGGGAGGTTGGGGACAGCCCCATTCCCCTTCCTGGTGCCAGCCCTGCCACAGCCACGCTGCCCCAGCACCCCCTGGGCTGCCCCCTCCCCTTGCCCACGCTTTTGGCTGCACCTCACCCTCCACCTCCGGAGCTCCAGCTGCTCACCAGGACATCTCCACCCACGTGCTCTGACCCCTCCATCATCACAGGGCCACTGGGAACCCTCCTCCAGGGTGCTAAAGGCTCCACTCCAGGTGCCACCATCGCCCCCTCCCATGGGTGCTGGTCCCACGGGTGCTGGTCGCATTGCCTGGAGGGGGATGAGAGGGAGGTTGGGGTGCAGGGATGGGGATGGGAAGCAATAGGAGAGCGAGGTGTGGGGGTCCTGGCTGGCCTGGAGGGGTCAGGCTCCTGCTAACGCTGTTCCATATCTCTGTGACCATGGCAATACTACTCCTGTCTCTGTCCTGTTCGCATGCCTGTCCAACGTGTAGAGTTCCAATAAAGACATCCATGGGCTGAGTCAGCTCCCTACCCCTGCTGCCTCCCTGTCTCCTTGCCTCCAGCTCCCTGCGTGCCCACAGAGCCCTGTCCCCACCCCGGGTGTCCCTGGCAGGGGATTTGGGCCATGGCATTGCCTGGGCATTGCCTGGACATCTGGAATGGAGGTGATTCCTCTTCCCTACTCTGCTCTCATGAGATCCCATCTGGAATGCTGCACCCAGCTCTGGGGCCCATCATTAAAAGGATGTGGAACTGTTGGAGAGAGTCCAGAAGAGGCCATGAAGGTGATAAAGGGACTGGAGCACCTCTCCTATGGAGACAGGCTGGGACAGTTGGGGCTGTTCAGCCTGGAGAAGGGAAGGTTGTGTGGAGACCTCAGAGCCCCTTCCAGGATCTGAAGGGGCTACAGGGAATACAGAGGAGGACTGTTCATCAGGAACTGGAGTGAGAGGATAAGGGGGAATGTCTTCAAGCCAAAACTGGTAAATTTAAATTTGATACTGGGAGGGAATTTTTGCCTGTGAGGGTGGGGAGGCCTTGGGCTGCCCAGAGAAGCTGTGGCTGCTCCAGCCCTGGAAGTGTCCAAGGCCAGGTTGGACAGGGCTTGGAGCACCCTGGGACAGTGGAAGGTGTCCCTGCCCATGGCAGGGCTGGGACTGGATGGGCTTTAAGGTCCCTTTCCACCCAAAGCAGTCTGGGATTCTGTGATTCCATATTGTGGCTGAGCTCTTTGCTTCCTCACATGGCTTGGAGCAGAGCCCACACTGGAGAGGCCAGGGCAGAGCCATCCCTGTGACATCCCAGTGACATCCCTGTGGTGGGGGAAAGGCCCAGCAGAGCTGCCCCTGGCTCTGCCCACCCTGGCCATCAGAGAGGACACCCCAGCACTGCTGGATCCGCACGGGGCCATCCTGGGCTCTCAGGGGGGACACCAGGATGGGCTGATGGGAACTGTGTGGGTCACCCCAACCTCAGTCCTGACTCCACAGTTGATATTTCCCATCCTTTTGGGGCTGTGCCCTCCCAGGCCCAACAGAGCCCCTGGAGACCCACAGAGACCTGGCACAGCTCTGGGTGCTCCCAACCACCGCTGCCATGGGCTGGGGGGCTGCAGCTGAGGCCTCCTCTGGAGACCCTGGGGCTCTGCCTTTGACAATGTGAGATCTTTGATTTGGGAGTGCTGGTGTGGCAAGAGGCTGGGATGGGTAAAACCGGTAAGGGAACTGAAAAGCAGCCGTGAGACTGGACAGAAAACATTCCCAAATGTGAGCGACTGGTGGCCGGGGGCCAAGGAGCAATTACAGACAGGAGAGAGATCCTTCCTCCAAGAGGCTTCGCTTCCTGCTGTGGCTGCAGAGCCTCAGGAGAGCCCCGTGGTGCTGCTGGGTGAGCAGGGAGGATGGGTCAGGGGCTGCCAGGGCTGGCTGAGCAGGGAGGATTGGTCAGGGGCTGCTGAGCCCTGCATCCCCCGGGGTCCTGNGCTTCGCTTCCTGCTGTGGCTGCAGAGCCTCAGGAGAGCCCCGTGGTGCTGCTGGGTGAGCAGGGAGGATGGGTCAGGGGCTGCCAGGGCTGGCTGGGTTTCCCCACTCCTGAGTGGAGATGTTTGATCACCATCCCCCGGGGTCCTGGCAGGGACTGAGAGCACTTGGAACATCCCAGCAGAGCTCAGGACCTGCCCTGGGTGCCCCTGGGTGACCTCGAGGGGACAGGAACAGCCCAGCCCTTTGGGAGGGGTGTGGGGACAGGGTGGTTGTGCTGTGGTTGGGACAGAACTGGCTGGAGATGATCCCCAGCAGGGTGGGGTGAGGTCCCTGCTCCAGCCTGGACAAAGCCTCTTCTGTCACCATCCCAACTGCAGCCTGTTCCTCCCTGATCCCTGGGCCATAAACCAGGCAGGAGGAACAACCCAGTGACTCAGGGATGGAATGTGTGTGCAGGGATCCCCACGGGCCCCTCTCCTTCCTCCTCCTGCTTTGGGAGAGAGCAAAATCCCTCCATGCCTGACCCTGGGTCTGCAGGGTGGGAACTGTGGCCCCAGCCTAAATTTGGGAGTAGGGGATGATGAATGGCCAAGCCTTTGTGAATCTGCACAAAGGTGATGTGATCCATGATCCAGGTCAGGTCCTTCAGCACAGGGCCCCGTGGGGGTGTGGGAATGCAGGAGTGGATGAAACCCATCCCAGCCTCCAGCTGGGGCAGGGCTTGCTGGGCTCCATGGGCTGGGCTGGGGCTCCATGGGATGGGGCTCCATGGGCTGGGGCTGTGCTCTGGGCTGGGGCTGTGCTCTGGGCTGGGGCTGTGCTCTGGGCTGGGGCTGTGCTCTGGGCTGGGGCTGTGCTCTGGGCTGGGGCTGTGCTCTGGGCTGGGGCTGTGCTCTGGGCTGGGGCTGTGCTCTGGGCTGGGGCTGTGCTCTGGGCTGGGGCTGTGCTCTGGGCTGGGGCTGTGCTCTGGGCTGGGGCTGTGCTCTGGGCTGGGGCTGTGCTCTGGGCTGGGGCTGTGCTCTGGGCTGGGGCTGTGCTCTGGGCTGGGGCTGTGCTCTGGGCTGGGGCTGTGCTCTGGGCTGGGGCTGTGCTCTGGGCTGGGGCTGTGCTCTGGGCTGGGGCTGTGCTCTGGGCTGGGGCTGTGCTCTGGGCTGGGGCTGTGCTCTGGGCTGGGGCTGTGCTCTGGGCTGGGGCTGTGCTCTGGGCTGGGGCTGTGCTCTGGGCTGGGGCTGTGCTCTGGGCTGGGGCTGTGCTCTGGGCTGGGGCTGTGCTCTGGGCTGGGGCTGTGCTCTGGGCTGGGGCTGTGCTCTGGGCTGGGGCTGTGCTCTGGGCTGGGGCTGTGCTCTGGGCTGGGGC
>VWYE01017406.1:111018-140375 GCA_013398995.1 Alaudala cheleensis
TCCCAGGCCCAACAGAGCCCCTGGAGACCCACAGAGACCTGGCACAGCTCTGGGTGCTCCCAACCACCGCTGCCATGGGCTGGGGGGCTGCAGCTGAGGCCTCCTCTGGAGACCCTGGGGCTCTGCCTTTGACAATGTGAGATCTTTGATTTGGGAGTGCTGGTGTGGCAAGAGGCTGGGATGGGTAAAACCGGTGAGGGAACTGAAAAGCAGCCGTGAGACTGGACAGAAAACATTCCCAAATGTGAGCGACTGGTGGCCGGGGGCCAAGGAGCAATTACAGACAGGAGAGAGATCCTTCCTCCAAGAGGCTTCGCTTCCTGCTGTGGCTGCAGAGCCTCAGGAGAGCCCCGTGGTGCTGCTGGGTGAGCAGGGAGGATGGGTCAGGGGCTGCTGAGCCCTGCATCCCCCGGGGTCCTGGCAGGGACTGGGAGCACTTGGAACATCCCAGCAGAGCTCAGGACCTGCCCTGGGTGCCCCTGGGTGACCTCGAGGGGACAGGAACAGCCCAGCCCTTTGGGAGGGGTGTGGGGACAGGGTGGTTGTGCTGTGGTTGGGACAGAACTGGCTGGAGATGATCCCCAGCAGGGTGGGGTGAGGTCCCTGCTCCAGCCTGGACAAAGCCTCTTCTGTCACCATCCCAACTGCAGCCTGTTCCTCCCTGATCCCTGGGCCATAAACCAGGCAGGAGGAACAACCCAGTGACTCAGGGATGGAATGTGTGTGCAGGGATCCCCACGGGCCCCTCTCCTTCCTCCTCCTGCTTTGGGAGAGAGCAAAATCCCTCCATGCCTGACCCTGGGTCTGCAGGGTGGGAACTGTGGCCCCAGCCTAAATTTGGGAGTAGGGGATGATGAATGGCCAAGCCTTTGTGAATCTGCACAAAGGTGATGTGATCCATGATCCAGGTCAGGTCCTTCAGCACAGGGCCCCGTGGGGGTGTGGGAATGCAGGAGTGGATGAAACCCATCCCAGCCTCCAGCTGGGGCAGGGCTTGCTGGGCTCCATGGGCTGGGCTGGGGCTCCATGGGATGGGGCTCCATGGGCTGGGGCTGTGCTCTGGGCTGGGGCCGTGCTCTGGGCTGCTGGGCAAGGCCATGGACAACCCAACTTCCCAACAGACCATGTGGACACGGGAATGTTGTGGGGAAATGGAGCTGGGGGAGGCCAAACCTCAGATGGGCCAAAACCCTCTTAGGGGAGCACCAGGATCAGGTGTGGAAGAGCAGCAGCTCCTGGAGGGAGCAGAAACCCCAAAATGTTGGTTTAGCAATGTCTTCCAGTCCCCACCAGGATTCCAAACCTTCTCTGGAGCTCTGCATCCACCCCCTCACGGGGCAGTGGGATGCTCCTGGCATTCCCACATCCCCACAGAGCAGATGATGCTCATGGTGGGTGATCCCAGCCAAGCCCGGCTCCGGCAGCCCCAGCCCGGGGCTGGCAGGGATTTTGTCAGTGCCACCACTTGTTTGGAGCTGCAAGACTTGGATCCCAGTGCCTTTGGCACGGCTCTGCTCCTGGCCCGTGTTCCTTGGCTCTCCATCCCTCGAGGTGTAAATGCAGCCAAGTGGGAGAAGGGAGACAAGGGATGAGGACAGAGCCTGGCATGCCCTGACACCCATCCCTTTCTCTTCCCAAATAAAAATCACCCTTTTCTCCATCATCCCGGAGCATTTTTGTTTCCTTTCCTTTATTTTTGGAGCCAAGGGGACACATGGAGCACCCAGGGGCTGAGAGGGAGCACGGGCAGAAAGGCCCGTGGAGGGGGTGGGGGGCAGTGGCAGCATCCCTGGCTCGGGGATGGGATTGGCCATCAGGTGCTCTTAAAGGAATTTTAATCAACAAAAGGTGGAGCAGTCAATAAAAACAAGTGCAGGGCTCTGGGGCACCACGCCAAGGGATGAGAGCAGGGTTTTTAATCTAGGAAAGTACCTGCTGGGAGGGAACAGCCGTGGCTGGGGAAGGAGCTGCATCCAGCCAGGGAAAAGTGAGGCACCTGAGCTGTGAGAGGGGCTTTCCCCAGAGCCAGACCACCCTGAGGCTGCTGGGAAAGGGATGGGGGCTTTGTGTGGGGTTGTTGGGATTCTCCACAGCTCCTTTGTGCCTCGGTTTCCCCACTCCTGAGTGGAGATGTTTGATCACCCCTGTCAGAGGGGAGGTTTGGTGGGGGGATAAGGAGGGACTGTCCCAGGGCAGGGTGGAGGCAGCAGTGGGATGTGGGATAAGCCTGGAGCAAAGCCTGGGAGAAGGGCAGCAGGAGCTGAGCAGCCAGCAGTGAGCAGGGAGGGCCAGCTCTGGGCAAAGATGGGTTTGCAGAGCTTCAGGCAGGGCTGGGAACAGCCTAAATCCCCATCAGGGGCAGGTGAGTCCCTGTATCCCTCCTCTCAAACTGCCAGCAGCCCCTTCCCTGCACTCCCTGTGCTGTCAGGCTGCCTTGGCCTCACACCCCGCTCACCTCGGGGACATGGCTGGGGGATTTGGGATGGGGGGAGGTTCCCTGGGGCCGGGTGTGACTCCTCCTTCCCACTGCTCACCTGTGGAAAGGTGAGCGGGCTGATTCCCCGCTCCAATCCCAGTTTAGCACACAATCCCTGTGCTTGCCACAGCCTGGGGGCTGCAGGGGTGGAACTGGGAGCACTGGNTCACCTGTGGAAAGGTGAGCGGGCTGATTCCCCGCTCCAATCCCAGTTTAGCACACAATCCCTGTGCTTGCCACAGCCTGGGGGCTGCAGGGGTGGAACTGGGAGCACTGGATGGGTTCTGGGCCCAGCCCAGAGCAGCTCCTGAGCACAGCCAAGTCTCTGGTGCAGCTGATGTCACTGGCCATGGCCTTGGAGCGAGGAGGGTGAAGGTAAGGGATGGGATCCAAGGGGCTGCCCTGTTCAGTTTGGGATCAGTGGGATCCTAGAAAACCCTTTTCCCCTGCAGAGCCTCATGTGCTGCATCCTTGGCAGCGGGTGGAGCCCCCTCCCCCAGCTCGGTGTGATCAGAGACCCCTGAGTCCAGCCCCCCTCCAGCTTCCTGGAACCTTCATTCATGGCACAGAATTATGGAATTATTTGGGTTGGAAGAGACCTTAAAGCTCACCCAGTCCCAGCCCTGCCATGGACGGGGACCTTCCACTGTCCCAGGTTGCTCCAAGCCCTGTCCAACCTGGCCTTGGACACTCCCAGGGCTGGGGCAGCCACAGCTTCTCTGGGCACCCTGTGCCAGGGCCTCACCACCCTCCCAGGGTGAAATTCCTTCCCAACATCCCATATATCTCTGCCCTCTGACAGTGGGAAGCCAGACAGTGTCCTGTCCCTTCACCCCTTGTCCCCAGTCCCTCTCCAGCTCTTCTGGAGCCCCTTTAGGCCCTGGAAGGGGCTCTGAGCTCTCCCTGGAGCCTTTCCATGCTGAGCAGTCCCAGCTCTCCCAGCCAGGTTCCAGGGGCTCAGAACATCCCTGTGGCCTCCTCTGGACTCACTCCAGCACCTCCAGCACCTCATCCCACACCGATCCCACCACCCCTGTTTCCACCAGAGCACCACCACACCTTAACCCATGGAACCAGTTTGGTTCAGGGTTTCTCCCCAGGGGTGTTCCCGTGCCCAGTGAGCTCCTGGGCTCTGCCTGGCAAACTCCCTGCAGAGGTGCTGAGCCAGCCCTGGGGCTGGGGGGCTGAATCCCCCTGATCCCAGCCTGATCCCAGGGGATTTACAGCTGCTGAGCTCAGCAGTGCTCCCTGACTCCAGCACCTCCCCAGGGAAGCCCCAGGCTCCCAGTTTAGTGCTGGAGCAGAGGGTTTTGGCAGGGAGGGGAGGGGCTGGGGGTGTTCAACGTGCCCAGTTCCCACTCTTCTAATGAGATGCAGTCTAATAAATAACTCCAGCCCCAAACAGAGTTTCTTTATCATCAAGGAATGAACAAGCCTTGCAGCCTGGTCCTGGCCAGGCCATGCCTGCCTTGCACAGATTTATTTTACTGCTCTGGCCACTCAGAGCCAATGGCCTCAATCCCAGCCCTGCTGGAGGAGATCTCAGAGCCCACACAAACTGACCTAAGATGTTCTTTTTTCCCTCATCCTGCTTTGCAGCCCTGTAAGACGTGTTGAAAAGCCAGATAAGCCGGGGAGAGGCTTAGAGGGGTGCGTGGGGTGCTGGGAATGGCTGAGCCCTGAAATGGTTTCTACTGGGGAACAGCCTGAGCAGGGCAGGGGGGATTTTCCACTGCAAAACCCCAATTTATCACCCACCCTAAATGGTCTGGCTGTGAGCTGGGGAGGGCATTTTCCCTGCTTCTCTAGGTCCTGGTAGAAATGAAGGTTTAAAGCAGCATCCTGGGAATGCTGCCTGTTCTCCCCATAGCTGGAATAAAAACAAATGTACAGATGCAGAGTTTCCCTGGGAAAATCAATCCCAACTCTCCATCCAGCTGCTGGAACCTCCACAAAACCACTTGGATGTGGGCTCATGCCCTTGCCATGGGCTTTTGAGAGCTTTTCAATCAGGAGGCAGCACTAATCAGGGTAGGAGAGTTTCCTTGATGGGGTGTTGCAGGGCAGTGCCCGATCCCAGCTCCTGGCACAGCTGGGGACACCTGAGACACCTGGATCCACTCCCAGTGAGCTCCTGAGCAAGCAGGCTCGTGCCTCAGTTTCCCCCTCTGGGTGCTCTCTCCTGGGGAATGCTGAGCTGCCAGGAGAATGTATTTAAAGAAAAAAATTAAAAATGAAGGAGGTGTTTGTGTATTCTGCAAAAAGCAGCTCTGGGAGTCAGCTGAGGACAGTCCCGGCTAATTGGGAGGGGTTTGATTTGCCTGTGAGGGCCCCGGGGAGGCTGGGCTGGCACTGCGAGGGGCTGGCACTGCCCGCAGCCCCTTTTGCTGCACCTCAGTGTCTTTTTCTTGGAGAGAGAAGGAAAAACCCGGTGTGGCAGCGAGGTTACCCCTCCCGAATTGTCCCCAGTCCCCTCGGTGGGGACAGTTGGCTCCTGCCCAGCCCGTGTCAGCGCCACGCGTTGGGCTTGGCCCGGCACAGGGCACAGCGCTCCTCCCCGCCAGCTGGGGACCAGGGCAGAGCGTGTTTTCCTGCCTTTACACCGGGAAAAGGGCATCTCGGAGAGGTGCAACAGAGCCCCAAGGCCCCGTGTGCTGCCTCCATCCCTCCTCCTCCACCCCTGGGGTGCGGATTTGCTCTTCCCCACCCGGCCGGTGCCGGGACCCCAGCGCTGCCTCCCCCACCCCGCTTTGTTTTAGCTGATTCATGGAATTTCTGCTCTGGCAGCAGCGTGTTGCTTTAAGCTGTTTACTCGAGTTCAGGAGGCGACAGCTCTCAGGGTATTTTTAGCTCTCCGGGTAGCGGAGCGGGATTAAAATGCAGTCAGTGTTACAGACGCTGGGGCTGAATCAGTATTCCTGCACAAACCTCTCCGTGCCAGCGTTTTCCATTGAGTGTCTGAAAAACCCTGCGTTTCCATGGAGACACAGCTCCAGGGCAACCCGTTTTCCTCGCAAAAATAATGATAATAAAAAAGAAAAAAAAGAAAAAAAAAGAAAAAAGAGGCAGCAGGTAGAGAGCGGGAGCAGGGGCTGGCCATGGGATGGCTCCAGGAGGAGGGGGGTGGATGTAAATCCCAATCCTTTCCCGCTGGGATGATGGGACAGAAGCAGAGGTGTGGGTGTGAGATGCTGGGGAAGGTGGTTGGGTGTGGGCTGTGCTGCTCCAGCCACCCCCTGCCCCTTTGCTGGGTTTTGGGGGTTTGTTTCCCCACGAAGGAGCGTCCTGGGGGTGGGTTTGGGGCTTTGCTGTGGAGAAAAGGGGCGATGTGATGCCAAGGTCGGGTTTGGAATGGTGGGAACAGGAATTGTCACCCCATCTCCAGGGACTGAATGAGTTACATCAGAAGATTCTCTTACCCGTGGTGGATCTGTGTCATCTTCTGCCTCGAGGCACCTCTGGAAGGGCTTTTCCAGGGGCAGGTTTGTCTCCAGTCCCAAGTGCAGGAGCAGAAACACCCTCAGAGAGGACACGAGGATGAGGGTGGTGGCCCGGGGTCACACAGCACTGCCTGGTCTTGGTTTGCTGGTTGGCCAACACAGAGACATCAACCACGAGACCCTCCCATGGAGAAGAGACTGAAATCTTGAGTTCTCTGTTATTTTTTATCTTGGCACATTTCCCCCTGCTCCTGCTGCATCTCCCTTGGAAATTTGGAGGGGGAAAAAGAGAAAACTCTTCACTCTTGCAGGACTTTCCTCTGCCTCCTCCTGCCTGTGCCCAGCACTGTGGTCTCAGCCCAGCTGCTGCAGTGACAGTGCTGGGTGACAAAGCAGGTCAGGGGGACAAACCCCAGTGCTCCCAGTGTGGCACTGGGGAAGATTCAGCAAGAGGGACCCAGCAGTGAGTGACTTTGGTTTTCCCAGTAACCACAGCATGACTGGCCTGGGGACTCACCCATTGGCACCCCTGGAACCCTCTCTCAGGATTTGATGTGTTTTTGTGCTCTGAGAGTTGATGATGGAGTTGCAAAGAGAGCTGAGGCCAAGCAGCTGCTTTGAAGAGTTGTTTGTTCTTTTCTTGTCTCTGAAAGTTCTCTCAGTCCAGAGTGAAGTTTGGGAAAAGCAAAATCTGACCCTCCTTCAATGGCACCTGAACTTTTATAATCTAAACTACGTTAACAATGTTTTTCTCTAAGTACCAATAACTGACCCAGGTCAGACAGTGAAATCTCACCACAACCCAATCAAGAAAAGGCCACCACCTCTGCAAAGATGGAGGGGAAGAAGAAGCAGGAAAAGGACAAAAAACACACCCTGATTCCTCCATCTTTGGCCCATTTTATCTATATAGTAAAATCTAAACATTCTATTTTTCACCCTGTGGCATAACAATAATTACACTAATTAAACCCATGTGGTCTGCATCTCCTCTCTCAGACATGGCAGCTTTTTCCAGGGGGTTAAACAGAAGGCAAAGGGATTTTTGGCTCTGTCTAGAGACCCCCAGGGGTCTCGAGCCTCCAGGAGCACCCAAAGGTTCCCACAGCCCTCCTTGGTGGGGATGTGGACACGGCTCAGATGCTGAACCCAGCAGCTGATCTCTGCTCAGGGGCTCCAGCACTGGGGCCTTGCCTGGGGATGATTTTCCCAAATGAGCCCCACCCCTGAGCCCGCTGAGATCCCAGCTGGAGCCACAGCATTTCCTGCTGGTTGTTTCCCCCTGCTCTGCTGGGATTTCTCTATGTGGTGATCCAGCATGTGGAACCTTGAAACCCCAACCCAGAGCCTCTTGCAGCTGCCCCGAGGGAGGATGAACAACACAAAGAGACCGAGGACAAAGCAGAGGCCAGCTCTGGGCCAGCCCCAGCACTGCCCCCCTGCACAGGAACGCTGGGACAGGCCATGGGTGACATGGACATGGTGCAGTGCTGGCAGGGATGGAGCAGCTCTGGGGGGATGAGATCTCCATCCCAGAGCTGGGTGTGAGGGCAGCTGGGAGCATTGGGGAGGTGGGAGGCTGCAGGCAGAACATGAGCCACCAAAGCTCTGGTGCACTCAGGCACTCCAGGGCCACGTGTCCACAGCACAGTTCATTATTTTGGTTTTCCCAACCGCTCACGAGCAGCCACGGTTGAACAAATCGCTCCGTTTTCACAGCAGAGTTTGTGCTTTGCCATCCGTTACCTGGGGAAAAGTCCTGCAATCCCATCTGCAGAGAGGCTTCCTGGCTGTCTCAGAGGTGTTTTCATCAGAAGAGCAATGGGTGTTTAACACCCCGTGTCCTCCCAGCCAAATCCAACTCACAAACTCGTAGCAAACCCAGCGATTTTTGCTGCAGCTCCTCTCAGCCTGAATAATTAACATTTCTGCCCAAGCAAGGCAAATGTCCTGTGAAAAGGCTTCTTTTGATCTAAAAACTGTTGTCAGGGGTTTTTTTTAATTGAGAACCACTTCCACTGGCACTGAGAGCTGCTCCCCCAGCCCTGCCCCGTGCTCAGCACGCCTGGAATGGTTTCATTCCAAAGGATTATTTCCCAGGATTGGAAACAGCTGACACGATGGGATTTCATCTCCATTCACAGAGAATTTCACCAGACTTGTTCCTATTCAGGCCGTGCTCAGAAAAATGGGCTGTTTTCCTTGTTCTCAGTAATAAAAGTGGGAAAAAAGTCATTTTTCTACCCAGCTCCTTGCTTTTTGCAGTCTTGGACACGGTGTCGTTCCCCATGGAGTCAGGGGGTGCTGCCAGAGGCACTTTGGTGCTGCAGGGTTGTGGTTCAGCTCTTGGATTGTTGATTTGGCCAAGGTTTGGCACAGGTCAGGAAAGGGCCAGCCCTCCCTGTGCTGTTGACATTCCTCTGGGATGCAGGGCGTGATCCAATCCCCTGGAATGCTGTCACCACAGCAGGAGTGTCCCAGGGAGTCCCCTTCCCCCTGGGTGAGGGACCAGGGCATTCTCTTAATGCTGCCAGGAGCCCCGTGGTGACCAGGGCCTCATTTCTGCATCTGAGGCTGCATGAAACAAATGCAAATGAATTCCCTCTCATCCCTGCCCCTGCTCCATTGTCAGCCTTTGGTTTTCTCCCAGCACGAGTTCCCAGCTTCGCTTCCTGCTCCCAGAAAATGGGATTTGTGGGACAGCCTGCAAGGGAAACAGCCAACCAAACCCAACTGGGGCACTCCAGACATCCACTGACTTTATTTTATCACCTGGCTGAATTCCCCACAGGAGCCTGTGGCTGCAGAAAGGAAGATTTTTGCAGCTTCATTCAAAGGCTGCACTCAATGTTTTTAGAGGCATTTTCCAGCCTGAATGATTCCGTGGCTCCCAGCACTGATGGGAAGCAGGGATGGGCAGACAGGGGTGGGCAGAGATAAACACGATGTGTTTCAGCCCTGATGGGCAGAGCACAGAGCACAGAGTCCCCCCTGGAGCAGGGAGGGTGCAGGGGAAGAAGGGAGAAGTCCAAGGAGCAGCTTTCCCTATGGATCATGGAACTCTTTGGGTTGGAGGAGACCTTAAAGCTCATCCCATTCCACCCCCTGCCATGGGCAGGGACACCTACTAGCCCAGGTTGCTCCAAGCCCCATCCAACCTGGCCTGGAGCATTTCCAGGGATGGATGGCTGCTCCAGGCTGGAAGAAACATCATCTCCTCCCAAAGAGACACCATCTCCTCCCCAAGAGATACCATCTCCTCCCAAAGAGATACCATCTCCTCCCAAAGAGACACCATCTCCTCCCAATGGGATACCATCTCCTCCCCAGCTGGCAGCAAAGGGAAGGTCAGTGGTGTCCAAGCAGCTCTGGCTGCAGCAGCTCCTTGCAGGCTCAGCCCAGTCCCCTCTGAATGCATTCCCACCTTCCCTGCAGCCCCCCAGCCCCTCTGCAGGGGGACCCCAACCCCCTCCAGGCCCTGCTTTGCATTTAGAGCTGCCACTTGCAGCTCTTCTGTTGTTTTCTGCTGCTCATTTAAAAAAGGCAGCTGACACCATCTCACTGTTCATGGAAGGAAACTATTTAGGGACACAACCAGTGGGTTTTGGAAAACTTACCATAACAGGAGAGCTGCGGTTCCCTCCAGGCACCCTCCCTGCTCCCTGCCAGCCTGCTCTGCTCAACAGGACACTTTTAATGGGATGTTAACAACTCCAAAAAATACCACAGAGCCGTTTCGGAGCAGAATAATTGGAAGTCAGCTGCAGCTGGGGGCTCTTCGTGCTTCCCAAGTGTTGTCCCTCTCAGAGAAGGACGTCACATTCCCGTCACTGGTGTAAGTGCCCTTGGAGCCAGTCGGGAATGCTGAAAGGCAGCCTGAGCTGAGGAGCTTGGCAGGGCTGGGCTTTGTGGGGAGAAATGGCCTTTTAAGAGGCTGGGGCTCTCAAAGAACTCATCTGGAGCAGTGTTTTGGAAGGGATTGAGGAGGAGCAGGGAAGGGGCAAGTTCTCCTCTCTGGCCTTGGCTGGGATGGGGGGGTTGTGTTGGCTCTGTGCAGCAGGATGAGAGCTCCTGTATCCCAGAAAATGACAGGGATAAATTTGGGATAGATGGTGAGGAACCCACTTGATGTCCCCCATCCTCTGGTGAAACCCCTCAGGGGACACTGTGGATTAAAAGTTCCTGGTTGTGGGGCTGCTCCCATCTCTGGCAGCCCCTACTGCCCCTTGCTTGGAATTGTTGGGTTTTGCTTCTAAATTTAGTCCTTTTGGGGCAGGCTGGGTATGGAGGAGGGTAGATGATAGATAAGGAGGAGGAGAAGCATTTCTTTCTCCCTGGGTCCGTTGTCTAATCAAAGGGAGCCTGACTTTAAAGGCTCCTTGAGCCGACAGGGAAGATCCATCCTTAAAAATGTTCCTTAAAAGGGCTTTTGTTCCTCAGCACTTTGAAATTGCTGCCAATGACCAGGCTTGGAGCAACCTGGTCCAGTGAAAAGTGGCCCTGCCCAGGGCAAGGGGGTTGGAACAGGATGGGTTTTAGATTCCTTCCCTCCAAAACCATTCCAGGATTCCAAACACAGCCTTGGCCGTGCTGCTCCTTCCCCTCCTCAGCAGCCCCCAGAGCACAACAGCTCCCAGGAAAAGGAATTTAAATGCAGGAGCTCCTTGGGCTGCTGGGGTCTCCCCACCCCAAAAAGCAGTGTACAGGAGGAATTGCTCATGGTCAGCCCCTCTCCTCATTCCCTCTGTAATTGCACAGACATTACTGGAGCCAGGGAAACATTTGGGAATAAAACAAGGATGTTTTCCTCTCTCCCGTGTGTCAGAAAGCAGTTGCTGGTGCTTATGGCCGTTCCTAAAGCAGCTGTAACCACAACGCCGGGCCAGCGGCAGCGAGGGGAGGCACGCTGGGTTCAGCTCTCGGACCTGCCCCGCCCGTTTGGGTCACAGCTCATTTGGGTCAGGACCCGCTGTTGTTCCCTCCGATGGACATCTCTGGGGACAGCGTGGGGCCAGGGCACTCTGCAGGGGACTCAGCTGCTGCCTGCGGGGCAGGGAGGGACAGGGATGGGGACAGGGATGGGGACAGGGATGCGGGGCTGGGATGAGAGCAGGGATAGGGAGAGGGATACGGGCAGGGAGGCGGGCAGGGAGGGGGACAGGGATGAAGGCAGGGATGCGGGCAGGGATGTGGGCAGGGATGGGGACAGGGATGCGGGCAGGGATACGGGCAGGGATAAGAGCAGGGATGGGGACAGGGATGTGGGGCAGGGAGGCGGGCAGGGATGAGGGGCTGGGATGAGAGCAGTGATGAGAGCAGGCATGGGGACAGGGATGAGAGCAGGGAGGCGGGGCAGGGATATGGGCCAGGGAAATGGGCCAGGGATGGGGACAGGGATGCGGGGCTGGGATGAGAGCAGGGATGAGGAGAGGGATACGGGCAGGGAGGCGGGCAGGGAGGGGGACAGGGATGAAGGCAGGGATGCGGGCAGGGATGTGGGCAGGGATGGGGACAGGGATACGGGCAGGGAGGGGCGGGGGACGCAGCCCGTGCCCAGGATGCTGCTCTCGGCAGATCGATGCTAATCCCGTTGTCTGTGCTGCAGAGCCGGAACCGCCCCGAGGGCCACGGGCAGGAGCGAGGGGTGAATCGGGATGGCTCCCGAGGCGCTGGAGTCCCTCGTGGCTGCCGGCTGATGCTAAATGAGGTGCAGCAAGGGATCCTCAGCTTGCACAGCGGGCAGGGAGCTGCTGCTGAGGGAAGGGCTCGTGTCTCTGGTGGTCGTGGTTTGTGCCGGTCCTCAAAACCTCACCAGGAGGGAGGAAAAGCAGAATTTTCTCAGTGAGTCCCCTCCTCTGTGAGCCTCAGCCTTTACTCCTGCCTCCTCTCCCCATATTTCATTGCTGGTTTTTCCCTCCACGTTTTCAGCCCGCAGGACAAAACCATCTCCGGAGCTGCCCTCTCCACTGCCACCGCAGCTGCCACCACTGCTGCCACCTCAACACCCGCTGCTGCTGCATTTCCGAGGGATCAGACCCTTCCCAAGACGCGGCAAGAAACATTTTCCGCGTTTCTCCCTCCCCGGGGAGGATGCAGGTGGATGTGTTTAGCCTGGCCTGATTGAGATGCGGCTCAGCACAGCCGNAGCCGGGCTGCCCACCACCCCCGGGCCAGCCCCCGATCAGCCCCCGAGCAGCCCCGGATCAGCCCCCGAGCAGCCTCCGATCAGCCCCGGGTCAGCCCCCGAGCCGCGGCCAGGCAGGGGCTGAGCGCTAATCCGGCCCCGAGCAGCCCCCGAGATCCCCGGCCGAGCCAACCGGGGTGGGAGCGAGCGGGATCTGCTGGGCTGGGGGGGATAATTAATCTAATGGGGGGGAAATTGCTGCCAGGGGATGGGATCATCCATCCCCTCCTGCGCCCGAGGCAGGCTCCTGGACACGGGTGGCAGAGGAGCGGCTCGCCAGCCCCGGGTCCTGCCACCGATGCACTCTGTAGCCCCGGGCGAATCATTTAACTCCCAGATTCAGCTTTGATAGCCCAAACCAAGGCTGCTGGCGCGCTCTGCCGCTTCCCAAAGGCTGCTTTGGCTTTTTTCCCTTGGATTCTGCTCATTTTTGTGGCTGGAAGAGCCCATTGTGTTCAGTAACTTTGACTTCCTGCATTAGACAGGCCATAAAATGCTGCGTGGTGCTGAGCCTTATTATTAGCATTTATTACTGCGGAGGGAACAGGCTCGGCGAGCGCGGCTCCATGGGTGGGGAGCTTTTTAAAGCAATCACCTACGGCCATGCAACCTGTTATGAAAGCTCTGCATAACCAGGATGGATTTGTTATGTGGGTAATTAGAGGAAAATCAACCTCTCTTGACAGAGAAGAGCCCGGTGTGTTTGTTCTGGAAATGAGGGGGGTCGGCACGGCTGTTGGAGGTGTTTGCCCCCATCGCAGGGTTGTTTTCCTCGTGCAGGTGGGGATGGGGGAGGTTGGCAGCCCAAGGAGCTGGGCTGGCTCCTGTGGTACCTGCCAGGAGCAGGGCTGGCTGCCTGGCTCTCCTCGCTGGGGTAATTCCTGGGCAGGAAAACACCGAGCTGAACTCTTGATCACACCTTTCCCCGATCATCCTCCGCTTTCACACCGTGCCCTGGGCATGGTCTGGGCTCGGATCTGCCTCCTCCACCCCTGCTGACCAACAGAAGGCTGATTTTAGCACGGAAAGCTCGGGTCTGGGCAGGATCTCACCGTGTGAGGGGCTTGAAGGGAATAAAACAGGACCCATGTGGGCAAAGCCAGAGTGGGATTTGGTTCTGGGTGGAAGGCAGGAGCCAGGAGAAGCCCTGAGACAGGGGAAGCATTTGAGATGGACACTGGAATTGCCCAGGGAGCTGTGGAGCCTCTCTGGAGACTTTCCAAACCCCCCTGGGTGTTCCTGTGTCCAGGTGACCCTGCCTGGGCAGTGGGGTTGGGCTGGGTGATCTCCAGCCCTTCCAAGCCTGACCAACCTTCCCACCCTGCCACAGTCCTGGCAGTGGGATGGGCACAGGGTGGGGGCTGCACAGCCTGGGGGGCAGCTTAGGGAGGGATTCAGGGGTACCGTGGCTGCTGGGATGTCCCTGAGGAGCAGGACAGGAGCAGGATGGATTTAGCACAGGTCCCTTTGGCCTCCATCCCTCTGCTCCCTGTGCTCACCTCCCCTGGCCCCTCCCCACCGCTGTCAGCTCTGCCCCTGCACCACTGGGTGACAGTGCCACCCCCTCCAGCCACACCAGCACCCGTCACCAGTCAACACAACCCCCAAAGGGATGATCTCAAGGGCTTCTGTAGACCAAAACTCTGTGCAAAGGGCTTTGGAGAAGCTGGAATTTTTGCTGCACCTGGATGTGTTTTTCCTCCCTCCTGCACAGAGGTGCCTGGGGAGGAGAAAGGATGGCAGGACCTGAGGAGCTTTGGGGCTGGATCCAGCCCTGCAGCAGGTCCTGGAGGACCTTCCCTGCTGCTGGAGAAAGGCAGTGCAGGGAGAGGGAGAGGCAGCAGGACAGGCTGAACTCCTGGAGACATTCAGACTGGCTTCTCTCCCCTCTGATTTGGTTTAAATTAAACCATCTGGTCACATTAAATGGTGAATTATCTCAGCTGCTTCTCCTCTCCCTGTGGGGACATTGGCCAGAAGGGAGGGGGAATGCTGGAGGGCTGCACCCCTGGCCCTGGGGAAAATGTGGGTGCCATGGAGATGGGTGTCATCTCCCCTTCGGTGTCCCAAAGCAAACTGGAGCCAGTCACCTGGGAAGGTCACAGCCCTGCTCCACTGGCCTGGGAGGAGGCTTTGGAGCTGGTCTCAAATCCATCTAATCAAGCTGAGCGTGGTGTGCCCTTCCCTGTCTGGTGTCCTTGGGAGTCCTTTCCCGGGCAGCAGCGCCACATCAAGGGAGCAGAGCTGTCACCGTGGTGCTGTGGCTCAGAGGAAGGAGGGGAGGAAGGCTCAGCAGGACAGAGGGGCTGGAGCAGCCATGGGGAACAACAGCCCGAGGCTGCAGCAGGACCCAGATTGGCCCAGGGTGGGATTTTGTTTCATTTCTGCCTGTTCTCCCTGGTGTTCAGCTTTGTGGTTCTCCAGGGATGTGTTCAGCCTGCCCTGGGTGGGCACCCATGGCTGTGGGGTCACTGTGGCTCTGAGCACGGTGGTGCCACTGACGTGCAAAGGACACTCACTTTGCCTGGGATAAAAGTGGGGACAATCACAGAATGTCCTGAGTGGGAAGGACCCACGAGGATTATGGAGTCCAACCCCTGGCCCTGCACAGGACAACACTAAATCCCTTCCTGGGCATCCCTGAGTGTTGTCCTGAAGCTGTGGCAGCCTCGGGGCTGTGCCCATTCCCTGGGGAGCCTGGGCAATGCCCAGCACACTCTGGGGGAAGAACCTTTCCCTGATCTCCAGCCCGACCCTCCCCTGACCCAGCTCCAGTCCTTCCCTGGGTCCTGTCCCTGTCACAGGGAGCAGAGATTGGAGCTGTCCCTCTGCTGCTCCTCGGGAGGATGCTGAAGACACCAATGAGGTCTTCCCTCATCTTCTCCAGGCTGAACAAACCAAGTCCCCTCAGCCCCTCCTCATTAGGACCCTCCAGACCCTTCCCCATCCTCGTGGCCTCCACTGGATGCCCCTCAATGGCTTCACATCTTTTTTATATTGTGCCACCCAAAAGTGCCCCAGGACTGGAGGTGAGGCTGCCCCGGGGCAGAGCAGAGCAGGACAGGAGCAGGATGGATTTAGCACAGGTGCCTTTGGTCTTCATCCTTCTGCTCCCTGTGCTCCCCTCCAAGGCTGCCCTGGCCTGTCCTGGCCAGTGATGCTGTGAACAGTGACCAAGGCCACGTGCCTGTTTTCCTCCCCTGGCCCCTCTGTCCCATGTCTGTCACCCCTCTCAGCCCCGCTCTGCTCTGGGCACACTCACAGGAGCTGTGACTTGGCTCTGCTCTGGGCCACGTGCCCAGCTCTGGCTTGCAGCAGCTCTGGGTGTCCTGGACCTGCCCCAAGAGCATCTGGAAGCAATCCACCTTCCCCGAGCTCTTGGCAGCGGGGCTGGCTGCTCTGAGGGCTCAGTGGGGGCTGTCCCAGTGACCCACCCGGCCATGGCAGGGAGGGCTGAGATCCACGTCCAGGTTGTGGCACTTGACATTCACCTGATAACATGTTTTCTGAAGCTGTAGGGTCTCCTCTCCATGTCCTGGGTGTCTCCTGGGGTCAGGCTCCCCCTCTGAGGGGCATTTTGGGGCAGCTCATCCCATCTGTACCCCCATTTGTCAGCCTGAAGCTCATGGGTGCTGCTGAGCTCCTGACAGACCTGGGCCCTGGATCCATCCCAGACTGATGAGTGCTGAAATACAGATCCAGGAGTTGATGGGGAGTCTCCAGGACTGAATGTGCAACAGGAATTTCCAAGGACCCCAGCTGAGAAGTTTTACAGTGAGCCACAGGTTCCTGTCCTCTGTTCTTCTGTCCCATCTCCCAGCCAGGATTTGGGGAGATTTTTTCCAACCTCACAGCAGCTCCAGCCTGCATTTGACTGAGGTGTGAGGAACTACCTCAGTGCCAAATGCTGAGCACACGGGCAGGGCCCAGGGAAGAAGCTGCCCCAGTTTGGTTTGCTGGGAATGCTGGGAATGCTCTGAGTGTGTCAGTGGTGGTTACCATGATTAGAACCTGATTGTTGGCAGCCTCTGCTTTGGGGTCATTTTACACCAAAAAAAGAGCAGCCAGGGTCTCTTACAGCATTTTGGAGAGATTTGAAGAAAAAGAGAAGCTCTGAGACTCTTGAGGCCCTGGGGTTTGCTCCTGTACCTGTGCTAATCCTCCTGCCCACGTGAGAGTTTGGAGGAGCTTTAATGGAAATCCAGGCTGGGCTCTGGTGAAAAATCTCACCAGTGAGAGCTTGGGGCTGCTCATCCAGCACGGTGCAGGTGCAGGGGAAAATCCTGCCGTGGCCAGAGGGGCTGGGGGAGCTCCTGGCAGGCAGGGCCTCGTGGCATCCCCATTTTCTGGGTTATGATGTGCTCTCGTGTTCATTTTCTGCTGGATCCTATTGAGTGAACACTTCACAAGGCTTGGAGATGCCTGAGCAGCAGGGAAGTGCCAAAAAGAGGCTGAAGGTGAGTTGCAGGTAAGGAAGTTTGGGGGGAGGTAGAAGTGGAAAGCCGTGGTGAAGAAGCCAGGAGCAGAGGAACATCCCCCCAATCCTGCTCCTTCCCACTCAGCCCATCCAAGGGAGCCAGACAAAATCCCCACGGACACCTGAGAAATGCCCAGAGCAAAGCATGAGGGGGAGGCTGCTGTGGCAGGATGAAGCTCAGGGCTGGGAATTAATCACCTGAGAAAAGAATGGATGGGAAGGGCGAGAGGCAGAGCTGGAAGGGCCAATCACGGCTGCGGGGGAGATGAATGAGCCGATGGCTGCAGATGAATGAAGGCTTCTCAAGGACACCAGCGGGGGCAGCAGCTGGGTGGAGATGAAAGGGTTAAACCCACGAACTGGTTTCTCCTCAGCCCCAGCCCGGGGCTTTGCACTCGCTTGTATTTCTGCCCTGGCAGAGTTTCAGTGCACGAACCCGTGTGTGCACACACACACACACACACACACACTGCCCTCCCCCGAGGGCTGCCTCGGAAAATAACCTCTTCCATCTGCGGGGCCTCATGAGCTCCAGGAACGGGTGATTTTCCACAGGTGTCAGATGAGAAAATTGAGATGTAAAGCAGAGAAACAGCTTGGCCCAAGGTGGAAAATAAATTGGGTTTGGGGCCGTGGCTGGACCCGCTGTTTTCTCACGGCAGCCTGGGATGTGCCTTTGCCTTTGGGGCTGGTCCCGAGCATCAGGACCAGGAGTAGATCTCATCCTGCCCGTGTAGGTTTAATCTAATTGAAGACTACAGAGGTTCTGAAGGCCCTGTTTGGTGCCTGGGCGAGGCTGCAGAGGGGAATATTCCACCCCGGGTGCTCTTGACGGGTGATTTGCACCCTGAAGCCGGAGGGGGCTGGACCTGCTGCGCTCTGCCCTGGGCCAACCCTGTTGCTATTCTCGCTCAGCCCTGTCTGCTCTTTTTTGGGCTGTTTTTTTTTGTCCTCAGCCAGTCAGGCACCCCATCTCCCAGACAGGAGAGATGAAAATGAGCTCTTGTCCTCTCTAGAGGAGGAGAAGATCAGGGAGAGACACGGAGAAAAAGTGAGGGAAATTAAGCAGAAATAGCTTCAGGGGTCATTTAAAAATATCCCCACGACTGCCTTAAATATATATTTAGCAAGAATTCATAGTCCATGGCTGAAGGAGTGCCAGGCAGCAAATGTACAGAGTGGTTTTTGATAAAGACCCACAGGATTTATCACAGCTTGGAGGGGAAGAAGGAGGGATGGAGATGGGATGGGGATGAGGGAGATCCTGGGGCAGGAGGAGGCTGCAGGGATGCTCCCGTGCCTGTGAACTGCCCCCACACTGCATAAAGACACATGTTGAGCCCTTTGTGTCTCGAAAACAAGATCCTTTTCCATGGGGATCTCCCAGCAGGTGTCCTGCTGATGGGGTAGGACTGGCATCCGACCTGTGGAGAACCTGTGGGTGCCACCAGCCTGGCTGTGACAGCTCTGTGGTGCCACCACCCCGTCCTTCATGGTTCTCCTTTGTGAGTAACGATTCCTGGTGCCTCTGCCTGGACAAGGACAGTCTGGCTTTGGTCCTGTCCCTGTGCAGGCTGGGAGCAGAGGAGGAGGTGCTGGACTGAGCCCAGCCCTGCTGGAAGTGAACTGCTGATGGACCACTGAGAGGGATGGAAAAGCATGGAATTAAATCCATAAAACATCCACGAGTGGCAGATAGGGTGCCATGGGATGAGAGTATGGAGCCACGGGATGAGAGCATGGAGCCAGCACGGGGATGAAGTTTGGTGTGTGTGAATCACCAGGGTGGCCCAGAGTGACTGTGTGCTCTTTGTATCAGTGGGGATTGAGACCCCAAAGCATTTCCCAGCTCCCACTCCTCTGGAAATGAGATTCCCTTGTTCCTCGGAGCATCCTGGGCTGAAACCCCCTGTGTGCCCAGTGCCCGGGTCTGCCCAGGAGCTGTGCCACCAGCCAGCACCATGAATTATTCACGGCTCCTCCAGGGGGTGGAGGATCCCCTTACACCTGGAGAAGGGTCTCCTTGAGCAGCACAGCCTTGCCCAGGGCTGTCGGCTTGGAAACACAAGATCTTGAGGGAATTAACTCGCACATTCCTTCCCCAGGTCCAGCACTGCTCCAACGGCAAAGTCAGGCGAGGTTTTGACTTTGGGGCCCTGACTGAAGGTTGGTGGGTGTCTCCTTACAGACCTATGGGCCTTATTGATTGTCTCCTGCCCGAGTTCCCTCCCCATCCAGGCTGGAACTGTTCCCCTCGAGATGACAAATGGAGCTGCCAGCCTCTGATTTATTTTAATTGCCATTTTTCCCTTCTCCTGGTGACATAAAGATGTGATGAATCCATGCTGGAGCACTCGAGATGGGATGTGCTGGGGGCTTGGTGGGGGCATTACCCACCCCTACATATGGAAAAGCAGCTCCCTGAACCCCCCCAGTGAGGGGAAACTGAGGCACTGGAGCTGGGTGGGAGGAGGTGGAAAATTGCCTGCAGGTGAATGGGATGAGAAACCAGTTTAGCACTGCCTGTGCATCACAGGGGATGGGAAGGGCAGAGAATTAGGAAAAATCCTGGGGTTTTGTGGTGAGCACATTTCCTCAGAGCTGAGGGATCTCGGGCACCTGTGCCCTGCAGTGAAGTATCTCAGCACACCACCTTTTGCATTGGGAAGGTGTTGGAGAGGAAGGAAGATGTCGGGAAAGATTTGGTCTGTTCTCCTCCAGGGCTGCAGGTAAGGCCCTGAAGGGACAGGGACAGGGACAGGGACAGGGGAGGACGTGCTGCGTGGCATGGCACGCTCCACTCCCCCCACGGCTGGAGCCTGTCACAGAGAAGAGCTGCCAGACGTGACACACGCCACCCTGAAGACAAAGGGAGATGGGGATGATCCTTAGAGGTGTGGAGGAGAGGTGTGAGGTGCCTGGAGCTGGCTGGCACATGGAGCTGTCTGCTGGGGCCATCTCCTTCGTGTCTCTCTGTGAGTGCCGGGCGCTCTGCAGGCTCCTGCCCAGCGCCTCCCTTCCCGCCTGCTTGTGCAAATGGTTGGAAAATGTCTTTAGCCGCAGGCTGTGTCCTTGTTCCTCCCCGCTGGGACGCAGGGAAGGGCGCAGGTCTCGGTGCTGGCCTCACTGTCTGGCTCCTCAGCGCATCCTCAGCGCTGCCTGTCCCTCCCGGAGCAGGTGCCACTTGTCCTGCAAACACGTCACACACAGCAGTGACGTTAGAGCTCAGAGTAGGGCTGGGGGGGTCTCCCCCATTTCCCCTCCCTCTCTCCCTATCCAAGGAGAGTCCTTTGCCAAAGGCAGCCAAGAGCCCCGGCTGCGATGGAGTCTCTGGTGTTTGGGTCATTTCGAGCCCTCGTGGTTATGTGATGTCCCCCCTCCAGAGCTGCCACCTGTTTGGTGTCTGCCCAGCCAGGCCCAGCTCGTCGCTCCTGGCCGTGTCACCGTGCGGTGACAGGGAAATGGCTCCGGCGCTGAGAGGCGCCTGCCCGCCGGGATCGCTGCGGGAGCACGGACGGGCCGAGCCCCTCCGGGCCCTGCCGCTCCTCCCGAGCGTGGGGAGGAACCGAGGCACGGCGTGGCCACGGACCAGAGCCCTGCCCCTCGCTGGAAGGCTCTGAGAGGGAGCAGGATGTAAATCTGGGCTCCTCCGAGCACAGGTAACGCTTGGAAGGCGAAGGCGGCAGCTTGCAGGGGGCAGATGGACCGGAGACAGAGCGGAGCCAAAGCACCTGAGGGCCGTGGATGTGCGCAGCTTCCCGGGGCTCCGCTTGGCTTCCTCGGGCTGCATCCCCGCAGGAGGAGCCGCAGGGCCGCGAGGGATCGGGGCTGGGCACCCAAAATCAGGTGGCTCCATCCTGTCCAGACATCACCGTCCTGAGCGGGGCCGTTCTCAGCGAGTCCCTGGGAGGGAAACGGGACCAAGAGCACGGGGGGGTCCTGAGTGCCCAAATCTCTGGAATTCTGGGTTCATGTCCCTGTGCCAGGTCTCCTCAGGACACAGGCCTTCAGAGAAGGATGTGGCCCTGCAATGCAATTCCTGATCCTGCCTTAATTCTCCCTGTACTTTGGGGGTTTATTCTTCCCTCTCCATTAATCTCTGAATATTAGGTGGAAAGCGAACAATTACCGTGCTAATGGCTCCATAAATTCCTTCATTACTTATTAAACCCGAGCCCTCCCCACGCAGCGGAGGGAAAGAGATGAAATGGAGAAGAGAAGGGAGCGGCGGGGGGTGAGGAGCCAGGGCAGAGGGTCTCGGGCTGGGCTGCGGCGGCGGGGCCGGACCAGAATCAGGAATTCACGGGCTGGCGTTGCCCTCTGCCGGCAGCGGGACGGGCAGGGGCTGCCTGCCCTGCTGTTCCCTGCCCTGCTGTTCCCTGCTGTGCGGGCAGAGCCCCGGCGTCTCCGGGGACACGAAGCTGACCAGCCGGGGGTGTCTGGGGCTGCTGGTGCTGAGGATGCTCCGCAGAAGCCGCTGCTTGGGGACCCCAAGCTGTCCCCAAAACCCTCGGGGACGATGCTGAGCAGAGCTCGTGGCAACACTCTGGCTTTAGCAGCGGTTTAACCCGGCGCAGGAAAGGCTGAGGAATCCTGAAGCTGTCTCCATCCCACGCCGCCGGGCAGCGAGGGCCGGGCACCGCTCTCCCGGCTGCGGGGAGAAATCCGCTCCCTCCCGTGTTTCCTCGAGGTGCCGCCTCGCTGCTGGCTGCCAAACCTCCCCAGCATCCCGCAGCTCGGATGTTCTCCGGTTGCTTTTCTGCCGGCCAAGGGCAGGTCCGGGCCGCTGCGGGGATCGCAGCCGCCGTTCCCGGGGAAGCTTCGCCTCGGCTCCGGGTCGGGGAGCGCGGCAGCGCCGCTCCCGGGAGGGCTCTTGTGGCCTCGCCTAAGTGGAGCTAATGGATTTCCATGTCTCCAACAGCCAGCTGGGATACGAGCACATCTCGGCAGCTCGTCTGAATGCAAAACTGCAAACAGGCGAATGCCTCCCCGGAAGAGGTGCTCACAAGCCTGCCTGGATCGGTGGGATTGGAGTGGGAGCTCTGGGATCCATCCACTGCATCTCCTCCTCCATCAGACCCACCTGCTCCTCTGCGACCTGCTCCAGCTGGGTTTGGAAAGGAAAACACACAGTGAAACCCCCAGATAATATTTTGGGGGTTTTTTCTGCAGGAAACTGGCAATTTCTGTGGTTGTGCAACACCCAAGTATCCTGTGGGATGAGCCCAGCTCCGCAGAGGGACCTGGATGCCCAAGTCCCAGGGACAGCAGCTGTAATTAGATGTTTAGATCTAGGCCGGGGGCTCAAGGGCCATCTGGCACCTGAATTATTCATACACTTTTATCTAAGCACAGGCAGAGCAGAGCACAGCGCTCCTTCTCCAGCCTGGGCCCAGGGGAAGATTCCTGCTTGTGCCAGATCGTTTTTCATGGCCTGACAAACGTGATCCTCTCCAGACCTGCTTCCCAGTGCTGTGCTGCCATTTCCCAGCGCCAAACCTGCTCCAAAACACACCAGCACTGCCGAACAGAGACCCATAGAGATCCACAGAGATCCATGCACATCCACAGAGATCCATACTGATCCACAGAGATCCACATCACCAGCAGCTGAGGTGGAGGTGGAAAAATCCAAGAGGAGAAGTGTCCCCTTGGAAGGAGCAGTTCAGGAGTGAAATCAGATTAAATGTCTGTCAGGAGGGCCCGCTCCTGTGGTGATGTGGCCCAGTGCTCCCCCCAAGGTGTCTTTTACCCTGTGACTCATCTGCTGAGGAATTTTAATCCCTGTCTTTCTCTCCGAACCCCAGGCACCATTGGGAAGAGGAGAAGACCTTGGAGACAGAAGTCTCTATCACTTGTTAAAGTGATGCATTTCTTCTCCAGCCATAGAGCTGTGCCAGGTTTTACGAGATGTAACTAAAAAAATTCAGATTAAACTAAAATATGGCACATTGTAGTTTTCTCTGCACTTTTGTCTCACCTCATTGAGTGATTCCTCAGCTCCTCTGAGCAACCTGAGCTTGTGGAATGTGTCCCTGCCCACAGCAGGAGGTGGAAGGAGATGAGCTTTAAGGTCCTCCAACCCAAACCAGTCTGGGGTTCCATAACCCCATAGACACAATTGGAGATGCAGGAGAGGAGCTGGAGGGGAGGGATCTCTGCATGGGATGTGGGGGCATCTGATCCAGGCTGCAGTGATGCTTTCTTATGGTACACTGGGACATTCTGCTCCCTAAAGCATGCTGGCTGCTGGGTCTCATTCCTCAGTCAGCTCCAACCCAGCCTCCAAACCTTTTCTAGCAGCTCTGGAAGTGAGGAATTGCTGTAAAACACTACCATCCTGACAGAACAACAACTTTTCCAGAGGGAAATCATAATGCCTGGGGTTTATCCCTCAGCTGTGTCTCTGCAGGAAGCATTTGGATCCAGCTGGGAGCTGTGGCTGGGACAAGCCCGTGTGACAGATCCACGGATCAGCCACGGCTCCTCCTGTGCACATCTCTGTGTCACTTCATCTGATCACACCCACCCAAGTGTGTCTGTCTTCCACAGCTCCCTGATGATGATCCACACACACTGAGCTCCCGAGTCCCCACAGGCCTGGCTCTGAAATGCCTGCTGGGTTCAGGGGGTTCCACAGAAGAATCTCAGTTTCAGAAGCTTGGTGAATGTTCCACACACAATTCCTGTCACTCCAAGGTCTGTACTTAGATACCATGGTGCATCCAGTTCTGCTGTCCCCAACATCAGAAGGATGTGGAAGTGTTGGAGTGAGTCCAGAGGAGGCCATGAAGTTGTTGAGGGAACTGNGCCGCCGTTCCCGGGGAAGCTTCGCCTCGGCTCCGGGTCGGGGAGCGCGGCAGCGCCGCTCCCGGGAGGGCTCTTGTGGCCTCGCCTAAGTGGAGCTAATGGATTTCCATGTCTCCAACAGCCAGCTGGGATACGAGCACATCTCGGCAGCTCGTCTGAATGCAAAACTGCAAACAGGCGAATGCCTCCCCGGAAGAGGTGCTCGCAAGCCTGCCTGGATCGGTGGGATTGGAGTGGGAGCTCTGGGATCCATCCACTGCATCTCCTCCTCCATCAGACCCACCTGCTCCTCTGCGACCTGCTCCAGCTGGGTTTGGAAAGGAAAACACACAGTGAAACCCCCAGATAATATTTTGGGGGTTTTTTCTGCAGGAAACTGGCAATTTCTGTGGTTGTGCAACACCCAAGTATCCTGTGGGATGAGCCCAGCTCCGCAGAGGGACCTGGATGCCCAAGTCCCAGGGACAGCAGCTGTAATTAGATGTTTAGATCTAGGCCGGGGGCTCAAGGGCCATCTGGCACCTGAATTATTCATACACTTTTATCTAAGCACAGGCAGAGCAGAGCACAGCGCTCCTTCTCCAGCCTGGGCCCAGGGGAAGATTCCTGCTTGTGCCAGATCGTTTTTCATGGCCTGAGAAACGTGATCCTCTCCAGACCTGCTTCCCAGTGCTGTGCTGCCATTTCCCAGCGCCAAACCTGCTCCAAAACACACCAGCACTGCTGAACAGAGACCCATAGAGATCCACAGAGATCCATACACATCCACAGAGATCCATACACATCCACAGAGATCCACATCACCAGCAGCTGAGGTGGAGGTGGAAAAATCCAAGAGGAGAAGTGTCCCCTTGGAAGGAGCAGTTCAGGAGTGAAATCAGATTAAATGTCTATCAGGAGGGCCCGCTCCTGTGGTGATGTGGCCCAGTGCTCCCCCCAAGGTGTCTTTTACCCTGTGACTCATCTGCTGAGGAATTTTAATCCCTGTCTTTCTCTCCGAACCCCAGGCACCATTGGGAAGAGGAGAAGACCTTGGAGACAGAAGTCTCTATCACTTGTTAAAGTGATGCATTTCTTCTCCAGCCATAGAGCTGTGCCAGGTTTTACGAGATGTAACTAAAAAAATTCAGATTAAACTAAAATATGGCACATTTGTAGTTTTCTCTGCACTTTTGTCTCACCTCATTGAGAGATTCCTCAGCTCCTCTGAGCAACCTGAGCTTGTGGAACGTGTCCCTGCCCACAGCAGGAGGTGGAAGGAGATGAGCTTTAAGGTCCCTCCAACCCAAACTAGCCTGGGGTTCCATAACCCCATAGACNTCCAGCCATAGAGCTGTGCCAGGTTTTACGAGATGTAACTAAAAAAATTCAGATTAAACTAAAATATGGCACATTTGTAGTTTTCTCTGCACTTTTGTCTCACCTCATTGAGTGATTCCTCAGCTCCTCTGAGCAACCTGAGCTTGTGGAATGTGTCCCTGCCCACAGCAGGAGGTGGAAGGAGATGAGCTTTAAGGTCCTCCAACCCAAACCAGTCTGGGGTTCCATAACCCCATAGACACAATTGGAGATGCAGGAGAGGAGCTGGAGGGGAGGGATCTCTGCATGGGATGTGGGGGCATCTGATCCAGGCTGCAGTGATGCTTTCTTATGGTACACTGGGACATTCTGCTCCCTAAAGCATGCTGGCTGCTGGGTCTCATTCCTCAGTCAGCTCCAACCCAGCCTCCAAACCTTTTCTAGCAGCTCTGGAAGTGAGGAATTGCTGTAAAACACTACCATCCTGACAGAACAACAACTTTTCCAGAGGGAAATCATAATGCCTGGGGTTTATCCCTCAGCTGTGTCTCTGCAGGAAGCATTTGGATCCAGCTGGGAGCTGTGGCTGGGACAAGCCCGTGTGACAGATCCACGGATCAGCCACGGCTCCTCCTGTGCACATCTCTGTGTCACTTCATCTGATCACACCCACCCAAGTGTGTCTGTCTTCCACAGCTCCCTGATGATGATCCACACACACTGAGCTCCCGAGTCCCCACAGGCCTGGCTCTGAAATGCCTGCTGGGTTCAGGGGGTTCCACAGAAGAATCTCAGTTTCAGAAGCTTGGTGAATGTTCCACACACAATTCCTGTCACTCCAAGGTCTGTACTTAGATACCATGGTGCATCCAGTTCTGCTGTCCCCAACATCAGAAGGATGTGGAAGTGTTGGAGTGAGTCCAGAGGAGGCCATGAAGTTGTTGAGGGAACTGGAGCACCTCCACCACAGAGCCAGGATGGGAGAGCTGGGAATGCCCAGCCTGGAGAGGAGAAAGCTCTGGGCAGGCCTCAGAGCCACTTCCAGGGAGTAAAGGGACTCCAGGAGAGCTGGAGAGGGACTGGAGACAAGGGCCTGTTAGTACAGGACAAGGGGAATGGCTTCCCACTGCCAGAGGACAGGGATGGATGGGATATGGGTAAGGAATTCTTCCCTGTGAGGGTGGGCAGGCCCTGGCACAGGGTGCCCAGAGAAGCTGTGGCTGCCCCATCCTTGGAAGTGTCCAAGGCCAGGTTGGACAGAGCTTGGAGCAACCTGGGCTAGTGGAAGGTGTCCCTGCCATGGCAGGGGGTGGCACTGGAAGGGCTTGAAGGTCCTTTCTAAACCAGTCTGGGATTCTGTGATTCAACACCCACTTGCAGCCAGTCACCAGTGGGGTTCCCCAGGCCTCAGGATTGGGGCTGGTCCTGTTTAATCTCTTAATCCATGATCTGGGTAAGGGGATCAAGAGCACCCTTTTCAGTTCCCAGACAACACCCAGTTGAGTGGATCCGTGGATCTCCTGGAGGGCAGGAGGGCTCTGCAGAGGGATCTGGACAGGTTGGATCCATGGGCTGAGGCCAACAGTGTGAGGGTCAACAAGGCCAAGTGCCAGGTGACAACATCCCCACAGAACACTCCAGGCCAGGGGCAGAGTGGCTGGAAAGCTGGAAAAGGACGTGGGGGTGCTGCTGACAGTGGCTGGAAAGCTGGAAAAGGACCTGGGGGTGCTGGTGACAGTGGCTGGACACGAGCCCAGGTGTGCCCAGGGGACAAAGGCCAAAGGCACCTGGGCTGGGCCAGGAGCAGCGTGTCCAGCAGGGCNTGGCAGGGGCTGCCTGGGAAGGTTTGGAGTCCCCATCCCTGGAGTGTTCAGTGAATTCCTGGATGTGGCACTCAGTGCTCTGGGCTGGGGAGGAGATCAGGCACAGGTTGGACTCGATGGTCTTGGAAGGCTTTTCCAACCTTGAATGATTCCACCATCAGCCACTGAAACCCTGCCACGACTTCAGGAGCCTCTGTCCCTGTGCCAGGAGACGACAGGGCAGGGCCAGACACAGCCTAATGGCCCTGCTAAAACAATCCCATCCCATCCTCCCTGGGCCGGATTAACTCCTGGGAGAGATCAGATTTCCATGGGGTAACGCAGAGACGTGAGGGCGCTGCACCCGGAGAGGGAACACTCTGCCTCCTGCTCTCCTGGTTTCCAACCACTCAGGGATTGTCAAACACAGCCCAGAGCAGCTGGAGCGTCGCAGTTTTCCACAGAGTCCTTCCCCCTCCCTTCAGCTCCAGGGAATTCCTCCTCAGGAACTGCTGGATTTTGATGTGTTTAGATGGCAGACAAGAAGAACGACTTGGATAATTCTCCTGTTAGCCCTGGGGAGTGAAAATAGCAATTAGGAGGGTGAAATTGGGGGTTGGGGAGGATCAAACTGGGATTTGGTGGGGTGAAATTGGGCTTTAGAAGGTGAAACTGGGGGTTTGTGGGATGATATTAAACTTTGGAGGGTGAAATTGGGGTTTGAGAGGATCAAACTGGGGTTTGGTGGGGTGAAATTTGGGGTTAGAAGGTGAAACAAAGAGTTTGGAGGATGAAATTGGGGTTTGAGAGGATAAAGCTGGGGTTTGGTGGGGTGAAATTGGAATTTGGAAGTGAAATTGCAGTTGTGGGTGTGAAATCGGATTTTGGGGAGGGAAATTGTGGTTTGATGGAGTGAAATAAGGATTTGTGGGTTGAAATTAGGATTTGTTGGCACAAAATTATTGCTTAGGGGTGAATATAGGGGTTTAAGATATAAATTCAGGATTTGCTGTGGTGAAATTCATGCTTAGGGGAAGAAATTGAGATTTGGGATGTTTGGAATTAGGGTTTGGGAGAATGNGTGAAACTAAGAGTTTGGAGGGTGAAATTGGGGATTTGTGGAGTGATATTGAAGTTTGAAGGGTGAAATTGGGGTTTGAGAGGATAAAGCTGGGGTTTGGTGGAGTGAAATTGGAATTTGGAAGTGAAATTGCAGTTGTGGGTGTGAAATCGGATTTTGGGGAGGGAAATTGTGGTTTGATGGAGTGAAATAAGGATTTGTGGGTTGAAATTAGGATTTGTTGGCACAAAATTATTGCTTAGGGGGATGAAAATAGGGGTTTAAGAGATAAATTCAGGATCTGGTGCGGTGAAATTTGTGCTTAGGGGAAGAAATTGGGATTTGAGATATTGGAATTAGGGTTTGGGAGAATGAAATGAGAGTTTGGTGGGTGAAAATAGGTTATGGGAGGAAATGAAATTAGAATTTAAGGGGTGAAATGAGTAGTTGGAGTTTGTAATTGGGGTTTGAAGGATGGAATAGGAGGGGGTGATATACGGGCTTGGGGATGAAATTGAAGTTTAGGGAGGGAAATTAACATTTGGGGCATGAATTTCAGGTTTGGGTGGAGGAATGAGGGTTTGGAGGGGCTGAAACGAGAGTTGGGAGTGCGAAATTGGGGGCTGGGGGAATCCAGCTGGGGTTTGTTGTGAAATTGGAGTGTTGAGGATGAAATTGGAGTTTTGGTGCTGAAATTGGTTTTATTGGGGCAATTAGGTCTTAGGAATGATTTATGGGTTTGTAGGATGCAGGGGCAGCAGTTCCACCAGGGTTGTGGGACCCCATCCTGCCCCAGCTTTCTCCCCCTGTAAAGCTTTCTTTTTCCCGTCTGCACTTCCCACAGGGAGAGCAGAGCAGGAGAGAGAGGAGGGAGTGCCCAGGACCCCAGGTGGCAACGGGATCCTCAGAAAATACGGGGATTAGAGCCAGATCCTCGCAAAACACAGGGATTAGAGGCGTTCCTGTCCACGGGAGCGGCGATTCCCTGACGCTGAGGCCGCGGAGGCTCCTTCACCTCACACCGAACCCATCTCGGAGAACCTCCGAGCTCCAACTCCCCAAGGAAACGGGACCGCTGGTGAAGCAATGTATCAGGATAACCACTGTGATGTGAAGCTTTAAATGGGAAATATTTCAATCGGCTTGTTGGCCCCGAGCACCGAGTGACCGTGCCCCGAGACATCCCTGCAGCGACGGAGGCTTTCAAACCCGGCAGAGGAGCGCGGGCCCGGCCCTGGGCAGCCCCAGAGAGCTGCGGGGTTCCCACCGCTGCCGGGAGCGTTTCTCCGCATTTCCTGGTGCGGACGCGCACAAGGAAACAGGGAGAGGGTGAGACAGGCATTGAATGCAGCCGAGCTTCCTCCTCTCCCCCCGCGGTGGCTGCAGCCCAGCCCGGTGGGTGCAGCGGCGGGCTGAGGGGAGCTACAGGCTGCACTCGCACAGCTCCGCTCCGCACCACAGCCCACAGCGCTCTGAGCCCACAGGCACCGCCGCACCGCGAGCTCTGCCGGGGACCGCCCCCCTCCCCGCTGCCACCAATCAGAGCGGGAACAAACATGATCGACTTTTGTTCTAGCCAATCAGCACTCTGCCTGCCTGCACCCAATCAGAGGCCTGGGGATATTTTCTCGCCCAATGATAAGCCAGGAGTGGAGTTGGGGGCAGCGCGCACTCTTTCGTGAGTGACGTACGGAATAGCCAATCAGACCGGTGCAATGGGTTGACTAGTGACCAATGAAAGAAGGGTGCGGGGAAGGAGCAAATCGCGAGATTTTGAGAGGCACGACGGGAACCCACATCTAAGCGGGG
>VWYE01017406.1:141143-157922 GCA_013398995.1 Alaudala cheleensis
CGCCCGCGGCCGCCTCGTGCTCTACGACCGCCCGCTCAAGATCGAGGCCGTCTATGTCGGCGGAGGCAGCGGCCGCCGGCGCAGCAGCCGCTCCCCGGCGCTGCTGGACAAGGAGTCTCCCTACGGCGCGGCGGCGGTCGGGGCGGTGGCGGCGGCCGTGCGGCACCCGCCGGCCGGGGCCGCGCAGCGGGCGCTGTCCCCCGCGGGCAGCGGCGGAGCTTTGGGATACCGGGACTATCGGCTGCAGCAGCTCGCCCTGGGCCGGCTCCCGCCGCCGCCGCCGCTGCCGAGGGAGCTGGAGAGGGACCGGGACTACGGCGGCTTCTACGAGGCGCGGGTGCGGCCGGCCTACGGGCTGGAGCGCGTGGCCGGCGTGGCGGCGGCCGGGGGATTCCGCGGGGGGGGGGGAGGAGGCGCCGGAGCGGCCGGGGGGGGGGNNNNGTGGCCTTCGTCACCTTCCGCCGGCCCGAGGACGCGCGCGCCGCCAAGCACGCCCGCGGCCGCCTCGTGCTCTACGACCGCCCGCTCAAGATCGAGGCCGTCTATGTCGGCGGAGGCAGCGGCCGCCGGCGCAGCAGCCGCTCCCCGGCGCTGCTGGACAAGGAGTCTCCCTACGGCGCGGCGGCGGTCGGGGCGGNGGAGGAGGAGGCGCCGGAGCGGCCGGAGAGGAGGAGATCAGCCCCGAGGATGACCAGAGAGCCAACCGCACGCTGTTCCTGGGCAACCTGGACATCACCGTGAGCGAGTCGGACTTGCGGCGAGCCTTTGACCGTTTTGGGGTCATCACTGAGGTGGACATCAAGAGGCCGGGGCGCGGGCAGACCAGCACCTATGGGTTTCTTAAGTTTGAGAATTTGGACATGGCGCACCGGGCCAAGTTGGCCATGTCGGGGAAGGTGCTGCTGCGCAACCCCATCAAGATCGGGTACGGGAAAGCCACCCCGACCACCCGGCTCTGGGTGGGCGGCCTGGGGCCCTGGGTGCCGCTGGCCGCCCTGGCCAGGGAGTTTGATCGGTTTGGCACCATCCGCACGATCGATTACCGCAAAGGGGATTCCTGGGCCTATATCCAGTACGAGAGCCTGGACGCGGCGCAGGCGGCCTGCACCCACATGCGGGGCTTCCCCCTGGGGGGGCCGGATCGCCGGCTCCGCGTGGACTTTGCCGACACAGAGCACCGGTACCAGCAGCCCTACCTGCAGCCCCTGCCCTTGCCGCCCCCGGCTCATTACGAGCTTGTGGCGGAGGCGGCTGCTTTTGGGGCTCACCGGGGAGCCCCCCCTGACCCTCTCCGAGGGGCCCGGGACAGGACGCCTCCGTTGCTCTATAGAGACCGTGACAGAGACCTTTATCCCGAGACAGAGTGGGTGCCCCCACCGCCCCCTGTGCGGGACAGGAGTAATCGGGCAGCTGCCTATGACCCACTGGAAAGCCTGGAGCGCCGCCGGGACGGGTGGTCCTTGGAGCGGGACCGCGGGGAGAGGGAGCTGGGCAGTAGCAGTAGGGATCAGCCTAGGAAACGCAGGCTGGCGGAGGATGGAGGCCGGCACTTGGACCGTTCCCCCGACAGCGAGCGCTCCTCTTCCTCCCGAAAGCGCCACTGCTTGGCCACGACCTCTCCCCCGGACCGCAGCCCCGAGCTCCTCGGGGGCCGGGAGCGTTACAGTAGTGACCCTGAGCGCTCGTCCCGCTTGCTCCTCTTGGAGCGACCTTCCCCCATCCGGGAGTCCCGCCGGGGCAGCCTGGAGCGGGGGCAGAACGAAAAGCGAGACCGTAAGAATTCCACGGAGCGGGAGCGCAAGCATCGCGCTGCCGCCGCCGCCCAGGAGTGCAAAAGCCCGGCCAAAAAGGACGAGCGGGCGGCCGAGGGAGGTGGGGGAGGCTCCCGGCTCAAACCCCCTCCCCAGAAACAGCAGCAGGACGGAGCGGCGCAGGCCGGGGCGGCGCCCAAGCTGTGCCTGGCTTGGCAGGGGATGCTCCTGCTGAAGAACAGCAACTTCCCGTCCAACATGCACCTGCTCCAGGGGGACCTCGGCGTCGCCAGCAGCCTCCTCGTGGAGGGAGCCACCGGGGGGAAAGTGGCTCAGCTCAAGATCACCCAACGTCTCCGTCTGGACCAGCCCAAGTTGGACGAGGTCAACCGGCGCATCAAGGTGGCGGGTCCCAAGGGCTACGCCGTCCTTCTGGCCGTGCCCGGCGCCTCGGACAACCGCCCCGCAGCCGGGGCCGCCGAGGCCGCCACCACCTCCACGCAGAGGCCGCTCAGGAATCTGGTGTCCTACCTAAAGCAAAAGCAGGCTGCTGGGGTGATCAGCCTTCCTGTGGGGGGGAACAAAGACAAGGAGAACAGCGGGGTGCTGCACGCTTTTCCACCCTGCGATTTCTCCCAGCAGTTCCTGGACTCCACGGCCAAGGCGTTGGCCAAATCAGAGGACGACTATCTGGTCATGATCATTGTCCGTGGGGCATCCTAAGGCCCTCGTGTTCTGTTCCCAACCCTGCCTACTCCTCCATGCAGCCCCTCCTCCAGCGTGTGCCAGGTGCTATGGGATACAGCCTTAGCCAGCCCTGTTGTTATTTTAAATAGATCTTTGTTTGTAGGTGATTTTCCCAGCCCAATTTTCTGTTACTACGTTTTTCTATAAAGGTAGAAGCCAGAGAGGTTGGTTAGGAGTAGCGTGAATAGGATATTTTGAGAATTCCCTATCAGTGGGGACAGCAGGGAGGCTCAGCCTGCTTTGATTTACAGAAAATAGAAAAAATAAGAAAAACTGGGGTTGGGGGGGGAGGGGGGGAAAGAAAAACTCCCGTCTTCTTAATTTAGATTCATGTCCTTTTTTCATTTCATGTGTTTTAAAGCAAGTCCCAAGAGCTCATCCTCGAGAGAGCTCCAAACCAAACAGACCAGATTTAAAGCACTCAGTGGAAATGGAAAACCACACTTTAATAACAGACTGGTGTCAGCTCCTCTTTTGAGTCCTTGAAATTCCGTGTTGGCCTCAGGCCAGTGGCCCTTTGGCCCTGGGATCCCTTCCCTCAGGAGCCACAGTGGTTTCCCTGTTGAGTCACCTGGCTCAAGGTTGACGTTGTTCAGGTGAGCAGCCTCCACTCTCGGGTACACAGCAGAACACTGAATTCCTTTCTTTGGAAAGGGATTCCTTTTTCATCCAGCCCCCTCCAGGTGCATGCACTGAAACTGGGTTTTTTAACAGGTGTATCTCCCTGATTTCCCGGTGTATCCCATATGTGCACTTTGGGTTTGTAGCAGTGAGGAGGTTTGGTGAAGAGCTGAGGACTTTGTTGCAAACCAGGAATGTCTTGTGCTCACTCTGGTGTGCAGGAAAAAAGGAGGTGCTTTAAGGAGAACTTGAGTTATATTGTGGGGTTTTTGGTTTTACTGCCTTTTTTTTTGGTTTTTTGTTTTGTTTTGTTCTCCAAGAGTTGCAGGTTCAGTGGGGTCTGGTTCCACAGTGCAAACTGAGCAAGTAAGTGCTTCTCTCCAGAGATGCTTCTCATTCTGTGATAATTTAATTACATAAAAGTTCTCATTAACATTTTACCTCTTTGTTAATAGCAAGGAACTGCTGTCTGCTAGGGACTTTTCAGGTACAGTGTGCAGTGGGCATTACATGAGGTTTGTCATGGGCACCTGGAGTAAAGTGCTGTTAGCATCTTGGAGAAATATTAAAAATACTCCAAGATGCAGAGGTTTGAGCTCTTGTTACTGTGATTCAAGGATGAAACAGTTTGCAGGTTGTTTTTTTTTCTGTTTTTCCCAAAGAACATAGTTAATTTTTTCTTATTTTTCCCCAATCATTGGGCACTTTTCTCCAGCTGTCTCAGCCACCTTTGGTAATCCAGGCATTTAGGAGGGAAGAAGGGATCTCAGACCCTGATGGGATCTAATTCCATGATACTCTGTTTACCAACCAAAAGGATGTTGCAGCAGCTTCTCAACTGAGGTGTAAATCTCACTGTGTATCTCTTTACAGGCCCCAAAATTGTAATCTTGCACTTAAACCCAGAATGTAATCTTGCACTTAGCCATGTTTTCAGGGATTTGGGAGAAGTGATGCTGCCTCACTCAGTCCATGCTCCAGTAGATTCCTTGGATAATTGATACAGGCATGAGCTGATTTCTGTTACAACTTGCACAGCAAAAATCAAATTCAAGGTGTGGAATAGGATGCTGATAGGAGATGGAGGAGGAAATGTCTTGAATGTATTTTATGGGTGTAACTGAACTTGCTTGAGTTTCTGTCACAAAAATAGGAATTTTGGTTACTGAACCATTTGTCAGAGAGGGCTGTGGTTTAAGAGGGCTTTGATTCCTTTGTCTGCCCAGGATGAGTGGGCCCAGTATCCCAAACATTTTGGTGAACTGAGAATTCCAATGTGGCAGCATCTCTTAAACACAGATTTTGTTTTTATAGCTACTTTTCTTTCTAAATGAAAAGGTAAAAGCCTCATTTAATGCTCTTAAATTTGAGGGTGAAATCCAGGATTTCTGGGTTGTCCTTCAGTGTGAATGTAAGAGATGGCAGAATTCAGCTGTTCAGCTTACTATTAACAAGGAAAATTTTGGGAATGACACCATGGAAATGCAAATCACTGTGTTTAAGAAGACAGAGTGTGTTTACCACTTATTGCAAAGAATGTTTTAATTGGAGCAGGTGCCTGTTGTGTGTCAGCAGGTGATCAATGCTGCAAGTGCTGCTTGCATTCAGAGGGAGTTTTCTCATGTCATCTGACAGAAATCACTTGCAAGAGTTTTCTAGGAAAGAGACTTGAACAGCTGGGAATTTAGATCTGCCCAAAATCAGGGGAAAAAAGCACTAAAGTTTGTTTTGGACCTTTAAAGTCACTGAGAGCAGCGTTTGTTCCGCTGATCCACAGCAGGCACCTGCTTAAAAACACATAAAACTTGGGGTCAACATAGCTTGTCAAAGCCAGCTTGGTTTGGGAGGCCTTTTGGGAAGAGCATGCTAAGTGCACTTCCATTTTTCCTTGCAAAATCACGGTGGTTCCACCTGCACTGGCTGTGAAATTGTGCTGTGCTGGAGGGCGAGAAGGAACAGGTGAGGCTGTGTTTGACTCCAGGTTTTCTGGTTCCTCATTTAATGGAGCACCTGCTTCTTTGAATCTGGTTTATTTGTGGTTGCTGCTCTGTTTTGTAAGCAAGGATTTGAACACCCTTTGAGGGTTCTTGTGGCAAAACTTTGGCAGCTTTTTTTTTTTGCCAGCACTGAATTCCCGTGCTGCCATCCCAGCTCGGCAGGCTGTGCTTTCCTCCTTGGTCTGAGGTGTTCCCCCATTGGAGTAACTGTCCACTGAAGTCAGCTTGGCCAGGGCTGAAGGTTTAGAAGCCTGTGGGTGATGCCACTGTGTGCAGAGCAGACCAGATGTAGCAGTTGTTGGCTCTCTCCTTGTGTCTGGCACTACGTTGCTGTGGCGAGAGCTCAGCATTCCCTCCCGACCTTGTGTGCAGCTGATGTTCTTCTGTTTCATTAGTGTGTTGAATTAGCCTGGAAAAACAATGTCCTTTTCCTGAATCATTTCATCCTTGTGCTTTATGCTTTGGGGAAAGAACCTCAAATGACTCGTAGTTTTGTTGGAGATTTTAGTTTGTTGTTTTATTTCTTTCAATTGGAAACTTTTTGCGCAACTTCCTTGGCCTGCAGCCAGTGGCTCTGTTTGCTCCTGCAGAGCTGCTGCCACAGGAACACCGAGGTTATCCTCAGTCCAGAGGTTTTAGGGGCACAAATACCAACACATCCTTGTCAGCCTCGCAGAGAGAAAAGGCCATTATTGCCAGGCAGACAAGCCTTGCCCTCTCTCTCTTTTGTTTCCTACAAGGATATTAAAACGGAATCATTTGGTGACAGCTTTCTTGGCCTCTATGGAGAGCCAAGTTTTATGAAGAACAAGTTTTAATTTCTTGTGTGGGTTTCGGAACCCTCTGGTTGATGGTAACTGAGGTGAAAGGCCTGAGGTATTAATGGGGAGGAGGAGTGACTCAAAATTGTGAAGACAAGTTCAAAAACTCTGAGGACTCAGGGAAAAATGGCTTGGAAAAGGGTAGTTCCTGCCTCTAAGCAAAACAGTGTTGAGGGCAGCGCTCCTGGGGAGTGCTGTGTACCCAGAGGGGAAGAAATGGTTGCCATGTGGCTCTAGAGCTTTTGGGGTTCTTTCCCCTCTTGTCCCCCTGATTATTTCTTCATAGCACCGAAGGACAGATATCCCAATGATTGAGAGACTGAGGTGATTTTTGTATCAGGCTTAAAGCAGAGCAGGGGGTGCAGAGAACGGTTCATTGAATATTCCTCTTCCTGCAGCTCCCATTGTGTGCAAGCGATGGCTGGGAGATACAACTTGGAATAGTAACAATTTGAAATGATATTGGGTGTGTCTTTGATTTGACCTTTTAATATTGGCATTGTCTGCTGCCACAACTGCAGCAAAACGAGAGCAAAAGAGCTGTGGAACACTACATTTCATGGTTTTGTTGATAAGTTGCCTTCAGGAAATACCCAGTGAGGAAAGTCAACCGAATTAGCAAGAATTAGGTTGGTTTTTCTCCTGGTTAATGATTTCAATGTGCCCCCATCAAGTGTTATTGCAAGCTGACTGATCATCAGTACTGTAAGCCTAGTTTAATCCTGGTCCAAAAGGAAGCCCTGCACTACTTGTTTTGCATCTATCCCTAGAAGGCGACTTCATTCCGAGGTTTCATGGCCGTGGGTGGTATTGGTGCTTTTTGAAGTCCAAGTAGAATATTCAGAAAGGCCTCGTAGATCTTTATGTTCATCTGTATAATGTAGGGAGGGGAAAAAACCCAAATCTGGTGTACACATTTGTATTGAAATAACGTTTTTTTTCCCTCCTGCAAGCAAATCTGGTGGACTGCAGAAGACAACCGCATGGGATACCAAGCTCTAATGGACCTTTGGGAAGAGAAGCTGTGGCTTATGTGGAATTTACATGGGCCTCCTGGTGGAAGAAAGCTTATCTGTTTAGTATTTGTGCATTTTACTAAAATGGCAGCTTTAAAAAAAAAAAAAAAAGTTGTGTATCTGCTATTGTGATGCCAATGCCCGTGTTTTAAGTGGAAAAAAAAATGACCTCTTTGCTTTGTGCTGTGTACACAAGATTGCTGGAAAAGTAAAGGAATACCCTTTTTATGGCTCACACAGCTTGAAAGTAGCTGTCACTCAAACATGCGCTCACAGTTGAGCTGATTTTGTTTCATTCTAAATAAATTGTTTCTTTTGAGGAAAATGGTTTTTCTGCCTGGAAGTGAATTGACGACAAACGTTTGGCCCCCTGTGTTGGCAGCGGAGGGGTTCCTGCTGCTGCTGCTGCCCAATTGAGCTGATAGTTGTGGGTCTTGAGCAAGAAGCAGGGAGAGAGCACCGGCACTTTTCGCGTTGATCGACCTGTGGTACCGGGCAGAAGAATTGTGTCTGATGGCCTGGCCCTGGCCCCCGTGCTTGCAGTGAAAATGGGGTCACTTTTGCAGCGTTTCTCCTCAGCGGGACGGGGCAGCCGTGCTGCTGCTGCTGCCACACAAGAAGCAGGGGAGCACCGCCCCGCGCCTCGGAACGGTGGCCAAAGTCTGGGGCTTCGCTGGTTGGAAGAGCTGGAGTTGCTGAATTTTAAGTTTCTGATTTATTTCGTTCACCCAACAATGTTTGCCTTTAGTTTTGATTCTTGGTTTTTTTGTTGGTTTTTATTTTTTTAAGTTTGAAGAAAAAAAAAAAAAGTTTTGAAATTGCTTTGAATCTTGCACGTAAAACCTTTGCACCAAAATTGCCAAAAGAAAAAAAGAGAAATGAGTCCTTAAAAGTGTTTAAATGCTGTTAATAAAGCCTTTCCTGCCGCACGCGAGGCGCTCCTCCATCTCCAGGGGCTTTTCAGCAGTTGTGGGTTTAGTGCTGAATGGATGAAGAGTTCCTGAGAGCTGGAGGCGGTAATTTAAACCTTTGCGTGGTGTCTCAGTGCCTTATTTTGACCGGTGTTGAAGCCACTTGGTTCCACACGCCTCGGATGTGCATGTGCCCTGCTCGCGCCCCGGCCCCGCCGCGCGCTCCCCGCTGTAGCACAGTCGGGGACAGGAGAAGCCGGAGGCGGCCCGAAAAACGTTTGTGTTGCTGGAGTTTCTCCTGTGCCGGGGGCTCCTGAGCTTTGGAAGGCTGTTCCCGTGCAGGAGCACAGCTCCGTGCCTGCTGCAGGAGACGTCGGGGCGCGCCTGAGGACCGTCGAGAGGACGATGCTGCTGCTGCTGCACCATCGGGAGCTTCCTCGTTGTGTTCGTGGTAGAATTCTTGTGACCTGCCAGAGAAGACACCTTGAGTGGCAGCTTGCCCTGTTTGCCTTGACATACTTTACCCTCCGTGGATAACCCCCTGCAGCCGGGCAGGATCTTTGCTTGGCTGCAGATGCCTCTGAGCCGGTGGATGCTGTGGTTGTGCTCTGCAAGGTGTTTGTTCCCGGGGCAAAGCGCTGTGCAAACCCCTAAGACAGGTAAGGGGCTGCAAGAGGTTGAACTGAGTTGTAATGTCAAAGAAGATTGTTGTTGGCCTTTTGTTGTCTTGATTCTCCAGTTAATGCTCACTAGTTGTGTTTTCTGCAGTCACCTGCTCCACCTGCTCAGGAGTGGGAGCAAAGGAGCCAACTCTTGGATGTGCTTCCCTGTTTGTTGGGGGGATGCACATAAAGCATCCTGTTCTCAGCTTGGCAAGCTGGAGCTGTTATTTTGACTTCATGAACTGCTTGAGTTAACGCTGCTTTAACCCAGAGCAGCGTTTATCATTTGTGTGTGTTGATAAGGAAAGCCAAGCCAATGATTTGGCAAATTGTCTGTGTTAGTGGGGTGCTGGTGTAATAATTTAAATGAAGCTTTATGTTGTAAATGGGAGCAATTGTAGGTATTGCTGGTTATGAGGGAAGGGAATTGGAGAGGGGACACTCAGGAGGTGCCTTTTCTTCTAGAAGTTGGTATTTGTAGTTAAAATTCCTATTTTTTGCAATGTATTTCTTGTGCTGTTGAGATGCAACCTCCGAATCTCCTTTGAAGTGTTGTACAATAGGTCTGGGGTTGGTAGCAATAATGGGAGATGTGTTTCAGCCCCTCTGCCTGAGCTGGGGGGTTGATGCTGACAGGAGATGGGTGATCTGTTAGTGTACCCCAAAAAATGGGATCTTTTTGGCACACTGATCACCTGTTCAGGTATCCAAGTCTTTGTGTCAGGGCTTGGGCACTATCCCACTTTTTGGGTGTGCCTCGAAGTGTCAGTGGCTGTTCCAGAAGAGTTCTGCCTCTCTGAGTCAGCTTTCACTGTGTGTTTCACTGGGAGATGGTTCCCTGTCTCCTTCACATCATGCATTTATTCCAGAGACTCGGAGCTGTTGTGGGATGTGGTGTGGGATGGTTCTCCTACAGTCACTTTCCTCTAGCGAGTTGTTTTTCGGGTGCTGGGTCTGCCCCTCCGCCTTCTGAAGGGTTTAGGGGGATGCTCCAGTGGCCAGGTAGAGCCAGGCTGTTGTTAAAAGCAGTCTCTTGGAAGGGTTAAGTGCTCTGTATGCATCATATTAATTTGGCTAATGAGACTTCTGGGGAAAGTGGATTTATAACGAGAACCATTTAATTAACTGCACTGCAGCAGAGCGCGATGCGAGCGGATTAGATGGGAGCCGCTTATTTGAATTCACACATTTTTTTAGAGCTGTGCTTTTACCAGCTGCAGCTGAATTAATAAGTTTAAAACATCAGATGGCCCAGATTCTGCTCTTGGCCAAAAACAGCCTTGTGTTGGCCTCATGCTGCTGGTTTACCATGGAATGGCAGATGCTCTGGGAGGATACACTCCTGCCTCGTGTCCCGAGGTCTGGGGCAGAGACTGAAAAGGCTTTGGTCAAACAGGCAGAGCCCTGGAAAGGCTCTTGGGCTGATGGCTTTGTGATTCCCGTGGTGTCTCCTGCGGTTCCTGGCTCGGAGCCCTGTGCCTGAGTGTAATTAGAGCTGCCTTGAGAACTGGGTGAGGTGAACTCCTGAGGCAGAGTCAGCTCGGAGGGAGCGGGCCAGCTGCACGTGTTGGGATGGATTTAACAGGAGCCTCCTGCTGTTCCTCCTGTTTGTCCACGTGCTCATGGAGGTGTCTGAAGGAGCAGGGAACGTGGAAGGTGGCACAAAGGTTGCTTGTATCCCTCTCCAGGGATGTATTAATGAAACGTTGGAAGCCAGGGAGGGGATGGATGCTGTCAAACATGCTGCTGTTCTGTGCATTCATGAGTTGCTCCCTCCCAGCCCAGCTCCTGTGCCCAGGCTCCTGGGTTTGAGCTGGAGTGTGCTGTCCCAGGATGGGGATGGGATTGGCTGGCTCCACACATGAGCTGTAGATTAATTGTGGGTCGCAGCTATTCCATCTCCTTATCTGCCTGCCTTGACCTTCATACCTACTTGTGCAATTGCCTCTGAAGATCGGGCTGGAGATTTTCAGCTCTGTTCAGTATTTCCTGTCCCCAGATCCAGTGGTAGGTCAGGCCAAGGTTTAGCAATGCACACAGCTTGACCCAGCCCCGAGCTGGCAGCTTTCCCTGGCGTTTCTGCCCTTTGTGCAGGCCAGCACTTGGATCCTGCAGCCAGTCTCTCCTTTCAGATGCGTGTGCTGCATTTCCAGGCTGTACAACTGCACACTTCAGTTATGGCTGAGGACACACACATGAGGGGTGCAGAAGGGTTTGAGTGAAGGGAAGCCAGCAGATTCTCCCAGGGTGGTTGTTCAGCTGTTTGCCCAGGGAGAGAAGATGTCCTTTGGGCCATGGAGGTGTTTGCAGCCCCCTTGGCCAAGGGATTGCTTTGCTCATTGCCTGGGCTGCTCCAGCTCTGGCCTGGGCAGAGGTTCAGGGCAGGATGAAGTCAGTGAGGCTTGTGGGGAGCACGTGGTGACAAAAGGGGATGTTGCTGTTTCTCATGCAGCTCCCCTTGGGTGGGTGAAGACAGGACTGTTCACAAAAATACAGGAGGGTTCTTCATCAGGAACTGGAGTGGAAGGACAAAGGGGAGCAGATTCAACTGAAGAAGGGGAAATTTGGGTTTGATTGAAATAAATCCTTCTTTGTGAGGGTGGGGAGGTGGGGATGTCCTAGCACAGGGTGCCCAGAGAAGCTGTGGCTGCCCCAGCCCTGGAAGTGTCCAAGGACTGGTTGGTTGGAGCTTGGAACAGCCTGGGACAGTGGGAGGTGTCTCTGCCCATGGCAGGGAGAGGAGCAAGATGAACTTAAAGGTTCCTTCCCACCCAAACCATTCCAGGGTTCTGTGATTCCAAGACCTTGTGTTTCACCTCTCCCAGCTTTCCCCTCTGGCACTGAGGCACAGCATGTTCTGAGCTCTCAGGTGTCTGTTGCTGTTCCTCGTGGCACTCAGAGCTGCCTCCCAACAGCAGCTCCAGGCTGGGAGAGCCCAGTCCCAGGTGCCCCATCCCTGTGACCCCCCTTGTGTCACCCAGGGTGGCTGTGACTCCTTCCCAGTTTGTCCAAAGGCTTGAGGGGCTGGAGCTCAGTTTATTGGTGTTCCCTTCACCCCTGGGCTGTTGTAAAGGCACCCTTTGCCTCTTTATTGCAGAGTTCAATCCTGGCTTTATCTTGCAAACGTGAGGGATATCTGTAGGGGAAAGTTTTGCAAAGCTTGGTGGTGGCTTCAGAGGCAAAGTCTGCTTTGGAAAAGAGACTTTGTTCCATGAATTATTTCTGGAATTGTCCATGGCCACGAGCAAGAGCTCCCATCCCCTCTGTGGTTTCTGCAGGCTGGGAAGTTTTCCCATGAGGATCTCAGCTAAAGCTAAAACTTCTGGATTTTCAACATCTGCTTTAATTTTTGTTCATTAGAGTCTGATAAATTCCCATGGACTTCAGTGAAAACCATTATGGTATCTTTGAAGAGTTTTATTATTATTTTCCAAACAACTCCCACCTCCTAGGAAGGCTTGCAGCTCCTCAGAAGTGAAACTTTTTAGTTCAGGCTCTGCTGAATTGCAGCCTAATAACGCTCTGCAGGATAAACAGGGCTGCAGGACATGTTCCAGGCTGGGGGGAAAGCAGCACAAAAAAAAATAGAGTGTTCCTGTTATCAGTGTGTGTGAGGGAATAAACAGCCCAGACCACACAGTGGCTGCCAAACAGGGCCAGGGAAGCACAGCCACGTTTCCTGTTGCCCTGTTGTCATATCCTTACCCAGCTGGTTTCAATTGCTTTTTGGTTTTCTTCCCGTGGCTGAGGGTAAACACAGGGACCTCAGCAGTGCTGGTGGCTGGAGCACCTCGTCTGGGGTGTGTTCTGTGCTGCCACAGCTGTGGGAAAGCCTCTTGTTCCCCTTGAAAATGGGAATTCTGGAGGTTTCTGCAGGTTAATGAGTGTGCTGGGAGCAGGGCAGCACTGCAGAGGAGCAGCTTTGCAGTGGGGTTGGGTTCAAACAACCCCTGCAAAGGGTCCAAGGGAGGTCCCAGGGACTGGGTTAAATCCAGAATTCCTGCCCCTCACCCTGGTCTCAGCCCCCTGAGGGGGTGTGGGATTCTCTCCAAGCAAACCCAGAGCTGGGGCACTTTGGAGAAACAACTGAAATAATCCCAGCCCAGCCCTTGGAGGGGATTTCATTGGGAGATAAAGATTGTTCCTTATTATATGATAAAGGTCAGGATCAACTTCCTCTGTGTCCAGTGCCTGGGTTTATCTGTTGGCATCTAAGGAGTGCTGGGAGAGTCACAGCCTTGGTTTTAATAGATTATGTTTTTTATCACAGCCTTAGTTTTAATAGATTATGTTTTTTATCAAGGGCAGAGCCTGAACACAGGGACTGCAGAGCAGGGAGAGGTTTATTTTGTGTACTTTGAAATGCTTAAATCCGTGTTCCAGGAGCTCTGTCCTGCCTTTCAATGACCCAGAATGCAGAACAAGGAAGGGAAACCTGCAGCTGGTAGCCAGGACACTCAGGGGTGTACAATGAGTGTATAAATTCATAATATAAAATAATCCCAGTGGGAATGGGGGGTGCAGTGTGCCTGATGTGATCTCTGATTGCACCAGCTTCTGTAGCTTTGATAGACCTGAGCTGAGCCTTAGCAACGTTTTATTCTGGCATGTGGAACATCCCTTGAAGCAGGTTTAGGAGCCAGCAGGTGCCCACCCCATAAATCAATCCTGGCAGCCATTGGGAGCAGGCCCTGGAGGCTGCCCAGGCTCCTCCTCCAGGGTTACACCTGGGAGTAAATCACTGGCTAGCAGTGGAAAGGCATTTCCCTCCCAGGGAGGAATGCACCCCTGAGCCCAGCTGTTTGCATGGCACAGACCCAGGGGTGATCCTGACCTGCCTTACCTTACCTGGCTTGTTGGAGAAGCCACTTTGATATTTTCTTCTTGCTTTCTTAATCCAGTGGTGCTAAAATTAATCAGGATTCAGGGTATCAGTCTTCTGTCTGTTGGTGCTCAGAAAACTAATTAAATTAAATTGTTAAGTTGTTTGGGTTTTTTGTTTGGTTTTTTTTTTTCCCCAAGGGACTCGGGTGTTGTACCAGGTCTTTGTTGGGGTACAGTGAAATTTGGAGGCTGTGTTCTTGCTTTGAGTTCCTTTGGTCACTCAGATTCCTTCCAGCCAGCTCTGGTTCCCTGCAGGTCGCTGGATCTTTGGAGAATTCTTTAGTGTTTGGTTTCTCTGCACCTTCAATTTTAGAAGATTTTAAACCAATGAGTCCTGGTTAAAGTGCTTCCAAATGCAGTTTCCCATCTCATCCAGCTGGCCATGGCATATTATCCCATGTGCAAGGGATGAGCTTGGGCAGGGAAATATTTCCTGAGGTGGCTCAGGGCACAGTGCTGAGATTGGCATTGGGTTTGATGAATTGTGAGTGAAATGATCTTCTTGGAAAGATCCAGGAGGTTGTTGCTGATTTCTTTCCAGTGCAAAGTGTGGAGCTGCTGCCTGTGAGGTTCACAGGGGTTGGGAGGCAGGAGGGATCTGGTTCTCCAGGAGGGGTGGCTGGGAGGACACTGCATTTCAACAAAGCAGTTTTCATGCTCAGGATCATTTTTAGCCATTGCTAAAATTTTCTCTGCTGCAGAGGAGTAGGGGAAGAATCTCCTTTGAGTAAGGGAAACATTTTCAGGAATAATTTCTGCATGGAAAGGGAGCTCAGGCCTTGGCAGGGGCTGCCCAGGGAGGTTGGGAGTGCCCATCCCTGGGGTGTTCAGGGAGTGCCTGGATGTGGCACTCAGTGCTCTGGGCTGGGGACAAGGGGGGGATTTGGCACAGCTTGGACTGGACAGTCCAGGAGGGCTTTTCCAACCTTAAGGATCCTGGAATTCTGTGAAGGCAGCAGGGACAGAAGGGATTTTCTAGTCCACTTTTAACCTCATTTGTGTCCCAGCAACCCCTGCTCTTGCATTTCTCCACACTCCTGTGTGTTCTGCACTAAAAGCAGCTTCAGGAAGTGATTTGCAGGATGACTTCAGTGGGATGGGAGAACCTTCCTGGGGCAGATGTTCCCACCCTGCTCACTGCTGCTTTCTCATGCACGTGCTGTGTCCTGCATTAATAAATGCCTTTGGGTTTCAGAGCTGCCAGGGGAACTGAACCATGTGTTCTGTGCTTCCTCCCCAGCACAAGGTGTGAGCAGAGGAGTGTTTGACCCCAGCTTTACTCTGGGCCTGCTCAGTGGGAAGACAAAGGTTTGAACAAGACTCTTCAGCCACTGGCAGGATGGTGCAGGGCTCCTGGGAGCAGTTCCTCATTGTGGCCATGGCTTTCCTCAGCAGTTTTGGATAGACAAGAGGTAATTGTGGCTGGGGAAAGGTGCTTTGCCTGTGCAGGATGATTTTGGGGCTGGTGGTGCCCATCCACGGGCTGGGATGTGGGAAATGGGAGCTCCTGGGCTGTTTCTGCAGGAGGAGAGAGAGGGGGGACAAACACTCCCCTTTGGCTAAACAAGGGTAAGGAACTGGTGATGAAGATTGATGTGATGGAGAGACAGGGCAGGACTCTCCTTTAGATCCTGGAGGTTTGGAGGGGAGCTCTGCTGGAGCAGATGGGATGGGAGGCTGGACACCACATCCTGCCCAGTTGTTTCTTGGTGGCAAAAGAGGTGAAAATACCACAGGGCTTGTGTTGAAAGGAGGAAGGTGTTGAGCAGAGGCTTCGTTTACAGGGAGAGAGCAGAGCAGAGGGAAAGGTGTTGGAATTGTGTGGAGTGGGAGCAGCAGGGTGAGGAGCTGCTGGGGTGGCTCTTTCCATCCCCACAGTTTGGTCCCAGTCAGTTAAAAGCCAGAAGCACAGCTGCTCTTAGGGAGATGCACAACAAGAGGGGTTTAAAGCTTTAGGATTGGAAAACCTGAAGCCAAAGCTCCCACACAGTTCCTGTTACAGCTGCAAACCAAAGCTGCTGGCAATGTTTGATTTGGTGAGAGTGAGGAGCTTTATTGTTTCAATCACATTTTTTAATTGAAAGCTTTGTCCCTGCTGCAGAAGGGCTTTGGTGAGGCCTCAGAGCAGGATTGGCTGAGTACAGTCAGTACCTGTTCATCCCTTCAGCTCCCAGGGCCTTAAACACTTCAGAAATAATAATCTCAGCCACAAATCCTGGTGGCCTGGAAAAGCCCCTGTCAGGATCCTGGATGCAGGCACTGGCTGGTCCATCCCAATCACAGAGAGGTGCATGCTGATGGCTGAGGTGTAAAGGGATGAGGGTGACAGTGTGACAGGACCTTTCCTGAAGCTCTTGCTGCCTGCACATTCCTGGGAGGAGCTGTGAAACAGCCTATGAGAAATGAACTGCTTTGTAGCACTGCTATTCCCCATTCCCTGTAATTTTCCCCTCATTTAAGCAGAGTTTCTCTGGCACTGTGTCACTGTGTAACTGCTGGGTTTGGCCCATCATCCGTGGAGGAACTTTCTTACCTGTGACAGTGTTGGAGCTCCTTGAAACTGTTTGAATATTCTGGAGCTTTTTATTAAATATAGACCATCTAATTTGGAGCTTGAAATAACCTGTTTCACACTTTAAAGGAGTGTTTCTATAGGGGAAACAACTCTCTTGCTGCCTTGATATTAAAGAAAAGGGGATGAGGAATAAAAGGGATGAGAAAAAAATAGGGTAATTAAATCTCCTTAATAATTAAAAAAATGGAAAGGTAAAAAGAAGGATAATGCCATTGGCTGGAATGAATATCAATCCAGGCTGGCATAATAATTTCAAATACCTGCAAAAAATTGCACCTTCACTATTGGAAAGAAAGTCAAAGCTGCTGTGTTGTGTCTTATCCATCCAAATGAAACCTGTGGGATGCTCAGCACTGGAGCTGCCTCTGTGTGTGCATGGAATCCCTGGAGCCTCTGGAGGGTTGGGAAGCTGGGGGGGAGGGCAGAGGAGGCTCAGGGGTGGGTTTGGTCTCTGACATGGCTCTGTCATGGTTCTGCCTTTAATTCAAACTGGTTTTGCCTGCAGGTCCCTGTGCTGTGGCAGTAACTGTGCCTGGGGAGGTGGAGTGGCCCCACTGCAGCAGCCTTCCCACAGAGACAGGGGCTCCTGGAGCAGAGATCCTCGTGGAAGTGTCACCCTGATGTCCCTGGCCTTGCACCCCTCCCTGGGGAGGGGCTGTTGGTGTGTGAGCAGAACGAGCTGAGATCTCTGGCTGTGCTCATCCCACGAGGTGAGTGAGTCAGCTCTGCTCTGGGGAGGACAGAGCTGTCAGGATTCAATCTGAGAGGCAGAAAAACCCAGCTCAGGAGCACAG
>VWYE01017472.1:223-15947 GCA_013398995.1 Alaudala cheleensis
GTGGGGGGGCGCAGCGGAAGAAGGGGGGCAGGCAGGGGAAGGGGCGCAGGGGGAACAGGCAGGACACGGGCAGGGTGGGGGCAGCGATCTCCCCGGTACTCACCGAGGGCGCTGCTCCGGCCGCTGCGGGGCTGCTCTGCCCCGGCTGCGCTTCCTCCTGCACGGACCGCCCCGAGCGGCGCCGCCCCGAGCGACCGACAGACACACGGACCGGCCCCGACTGACACACAGACAGACAGACAGACCAGCCCCGAGAGAGACCGGGGCAAGAACACCCGACACGCAGCACCCACCGCCCGGCACCCACACACCGCCCAGCCCCAACACCCACCGACCAGCCCAGCCCACTGCACACTGGCACAAGGCAGGGGCCACAAGGAACTGGGCACCAATAGGCACTGGACAACGGGCACTTGGCACTGGGCACTTGGCAGTGGACAGCGACACTGGTCAGGAGACACTGGGACCAGAACAGGGCAGGGGCATTTGGCACTGGAGAGGGGCAGGGGGCAAGGGGAGGTGGGCACTGGACAGAGGCATTGGGCACCAGGCAAGGCAACCAGTACTAAGGCACCAAACCAGCACCAGCCACTGGTACCAGGAACTGGGCACCAGCAATGGATACCTGCATGTAGGAAATAAGATGTGGAGACGATGTGGCGAAGATCTCTCTGGCTCCAGCTAGCTCTTTGGACATGAAGTTTATTACGGTGGTCGAGGGTCGTGGGTTAAAAAAGGGGGGGCTTACCCAAGCTGCTAGCTGGAAGCAAGCCCCAGGGATGGAGAGGAGACTGGGGGAGAGGGCAGGCAAGCAGGCAGGCATGGGGGTAAGCAGGCAGTGGAGCAGGCAAGCATGTAAGCATGTGAGCATGAAGGTGTGCATGAGGTACTTGAGGTACTGAGTTTGAGGTGCTTGAGGTTGTGTGTGCATTTGTATGTCTCTGAGTGTCTTGCCATCAGGCAGGCAGAAGCTTGTGTGTGTGCGGGTGTGTGTGCATGGGTGGGTGTGTGATGTGTGTGTGTGTTTCTGCGTGTCTGCGGGGTAGTGGTGTGTCTGTGTGGTAGTGTCCTTGTCACAATACTTTATATCTTTCTCTTGTGTTGAATATTACAATTTACAATGACCAATCTATAGAAAACACATCTGCCATATAATTTACATATCACCTATAAGCATTGCTACATTCACATACTTGTTACACTTTAAACCTTAAAAGCTACTTCCAAAAACTCTTGCCACGTTGGCAGGGTCTTCTTCAACCTTTGCACTTCTCCAGCATGCCTTCACTATCTTAGGGTATTATTTAACCGTGGGGATTTAGTGGTCAGCCGAGCTATTGTTTTCTAGTCATTCATTGACCAGCTTCTGGCCTCCTAGATGTCAAAGGTTGCTTTCATTTCTATCTTGCTTATAGATTTCATATTGTTAGGATCCCTTTGCCAGGTATAATTACATGACTGTCCTGATTCACCTTCCCCAACACCTGCACCAGCATGGGCACTGCACCAGCACCACACAGTGCACAGTGAACATTGCACAGCAGACAATGCCACCATGCCCTGTCACCACTGCCAGGACCAGGCACTGACACCAGTACAGCTACCAGTACCAACCACAGCACTGTGTGCCATGCACTGGGCACTGAGCTCTGGACACTGCCACCAGCACTGGTGCCACACTGGTTCTGGGCAGCAGGCAGGGACTGGGAGGGGGGCACTACACTCCACAGGTCTATGGGAACCAGCAAACCCTGAGCTGGGCAGAGGGCACTGAGCACCATGCACAAGTCCTGAGCACCAGGCAGGGGACACCAGGTCTGCACTCTCTGTCAGCCCCCAGGCCCCCCTGCCAGGCTCTGCCTGCCCCCATGGGCACCCAGGTCCCTGCAGCCCAGGATCCCACACCCTCTGCCTGGCTGTGTCTGGCCTCTCCAGCCCTGAGACCCCAGTACCAGGGCCCTGCTGAGATCCTCATCCCTGCAGCACAGCTTGGATGTGGTGTGGCCTTGTGTTCCCCAGCAGGACCTTTTCCAGACTGGGTTTGGGCGGGTTCCAGGGCACTGCTGGATGGTGACACACACAAGGCTGGACAGAGTGAGGACATGGCTGTGCCAGGGCAAGGAGAGGGTTGCTGGCACCCATACCAGTCCCTGGCACCAGAAGTGCTGCCATAGAAAAGATGCAAACATTCAACACCCTCCATCCTACCCCATCCATGTCCCTGCCATGTGACCCTGCTGTGATGTCCTCAGCCACTGTCACTCTTCCCAATCCCAATGTCCCCAGAGTGACTTGTGCAGAGCCCCAACACCTTCCTACAAGCACTTCTATCAGAACCTGTCCCTCCCCTGAGCCTCAGGGATTATGGGACAGCATCCTCCTGGACAGGCTGGGGACAAACACCTCAAATTGCAGCTGAATCCTCCTGGGAGTGAATTACATTTCTCACACACTTTGCAAGGGGAAAAGCCACTTCCTTCTGGTCACCCTTCTGACAACAGAAAATATTTCTTACCTGTCCTGAGGGGCAAGGGCTGCCCAGGCCAGCCCCTTGGCACTCATGGAACAAGCAGGAGAGCTCCAGAGGGCGATGGGAGCCTGCCTGCCCCTGGCAGCACTGCCCCCTGGGATGAAGCTGCCAGCACCTGCCTGCAAATCCCCAGCTCCCCTGCCTTCCCTCTGTGGCCGATCCCTCTGTTCCCGGGCCTGCTGGGTTGGCAGCTCCCAGAGGGTGGTTTCCCAGCAAGGAGGCTCAGCAACCTTCCAGGTTGTGGAGGGAAAGGAAGATGGAGGCCTGGGATGTTTTGGGGGAAGAAGTTGACCCTCCTCTGATGAGTTCTATCATTGAGAGAGGGGCCTCATGCACTTTTGTGCCTCAGTGTCCCCTTTGAGGACTGAGAGTGGGGGTGCAGCAGAGCATGTATTGTGACAAATCAGCATCACAGCACACAGCTCTCAGGTTTCAAAGCTGCAGAACTACTGCACAGACTCCTCCGGGCTTTTCTGCCACTGCAGGGTCACTTGGAAGAGAGTCACCAGCAGCCCCTGTCCCTTTACTGGGTCTCGCTGCTGCCCAGTTTTCCCATCTTGAGCTGTTTCCCCAGGGAAAAAACCTACTTGACTAAGCGGGAATAGAAAAAGAGGCATGCTCCGCCCAGGAGTCCTGCGGTAACCCCAGCCCTGCCTGCCCGTGCCTGGCATGTCCCTTCCTGCACAGGGGATGTCGCTGTGGCTCTCTCCAGCAGCACTTTCCCCTTCCTCTCAGGGCCTCCCGACTGGCTGGGTTTGTCTTTTCGGCCCAGATTTCCATGTGCAGCCCTGTTCATGAACAGCTCTGCTTGCAGGGAGCTGCGAGGCTGCATGTCAGGCACCGCCCGGGTCTGGGAGACCCTGAGACCCTGCAGCCCCCGCGTCCTGAGCGCCTTTCCTCTCCCAAAGGGTCACCTCACAGAACCTCGGGCATTTTCGGGTGGGGACATCCCACAGGCTGCTGCCCGGGGCTGCAGACCCGACCCAGCCTCTCGGAGCAGAGTCAGCCGGGATCTGAGGTGTTTCCATGCTGGGGATGTCTCTCATCTCTCCCAGCATCCAGCCGTGGCAGCTCCCATCTCCTGGATACGCTCATTCCCTGCATGGCAGATCTGTGGCAGCCCCAGATGAGAAGAGGTCTCACCAACCAGGAGCAGCAACCCCTAATCTGGAGCATGAAATTCAAACATTTCATTTCTTGCCAAGAAATTCTCTAAATTGAGCTCCAAGCGCCACATCCAGAAATCGTGTGTTGATCCTTGGAGGGTTTATAGACGATGGAGGATCCTCAGGTGGAAAAGTTGCCGCACCACAGCTCAAACTGCTGGTTTGGAGTTGTCCCAGTGGGATTCCCCAAGCTGGGAGCCAGCAGGCACTGCAGAGCTGTGCCCCCCTCGAGTAAATGGAGGAGCTGAACTAATGTGAGGCTCTTTGGGGCTTAAAACCAGCGTAATTTCCTGAAGTTTTTTGTAGTGGGGAAAGAAATAAACAGAAAAAAAAAAAACCAAAAGCTCAGTGGCCACCCTGGAGATGTCCTGTGCTGGGAGTGATGGAGAGGGAGGTTCTCAGAGATGCCACACTACTTCCAGAGGAATAGTGGTTTGAGGAGGAGCCTTGGAGCCTTGGAAAACCAGGAGAAATCGGCGGGGAAAAAGCCAACCTTTACGGTTTACGGGGGAAGGGGGGGGGGGGGTGGGGTGGGGGGGGGGGGGGTTTTTTTTTTTGGTTTTTTTTTTTANAAATTGTTGTCGTGGTCTTGTGTTGGTTTTTGTTTTGGTTTGGTTTTTGTTTGTTTGTTTGTTTGTTTGTTTTTGGGGTTTTTTTTTGACTGGCTCGTGAATTTGCTGGAAGCCTGAAAATGAGGGGGCAGCCCCCTGGAGGGCGTTGGGTTCCCAGCATGGGCTGCAGGGGCAGGAGCATCCCCAGCCGTGGGACATCAGCCAGGAGGAAAGTGCTGACTCAGGAATTCTCAATCCCCAATCCATGAGTTCTTGTCTCCTCCCAGCCATACCACGGGAGGGCAACCCCAGCCTCTGACCCTGTGTGACCCAGCACAAGCTTTTGGTAGTTTTTGCAGGATACCAGAAATTGCAGGGATCCCCTGGGATGCCTCAGCTCGCTGGTACTTTATACAGAGCAAAAGGCACATCTATTTTGTCAAAAAAAAAATAAATAAAAAAAACCAAACAAGCCAGAAAGCCACAGACACGTTCTGTTCCTGGGCCTGTTTCTGCTGGGGACAGGTATTTGTGTGGCATCTCAGTGGTGGAGTTTTCCCAGTTCCGGCTTCCCCCAGGACTCTCCCAGGCACCAGGAATAAAAAAGTCCTGAACCGATCCCGTCTGTCAGCATTTCCCTGGGGCTCCCGGGCGGTGCAGTGCCTGGCGCAGGCACAGGAGGGTGGTGATGCTCTTTGCAGACCCGTCGGTACAGGAGGATGATGAAGGGCCACGCTTCCTTTAGCGAAAGGTTTTGCGACCCGTGGAGGGGACAGCTTGGTGAGCCCCCAGTGCAGATGGTGGCCGCTCACCAAACCTTGGGGGCACTGAACGCGTCTCTGAAGCTCAGGAGAGCCCGTGGGTGGCCGGTGTTAAGAAAGAACACGGTGAGGGGTTGGGCCAGTGCAGGATGGGAGAGCAACCCCCAAATTCAGGCTGTGTGAAACACGTGTGGGATGATTCCCTTAAGGACATCGCAACTCTCCCGCCGTGGAGCACAGCTGTAGGAGGTTTTTTTCAAGGCTTTTACCTTAATTCTCAGCTGCCTCCTCATTAAAATCAGAGTGTGGCCCGAGGGTACGGAGGGAGGGATCAAAGGGAGTGCGAGGCACCAGTGGAGTGAGCATCCCATAGGAGGAACCCCACAGATCAGTGTCACCAGCACCAGGGCTCAGCTGCCACCCAGTGAGGAGGGGCTGTGGGGATGACGGTGCTGTGGAGGGGATCCCACCTGCTGTGCAGGTCTGAGGGGCAATATAGGGACCACAGAGCAGGACCCAGGGATAAAGCTGCCAGAGATGTGGTTTGGGGATTCATGGAAGCTGTAGGATTTGGTGCTCTATGCCCTTGAGCAGCACAGCCCCTCACTAACACCCCAGGGTGGGAAACTCGAGCACAAAATCCAGCCTGTGTCCCCAGGCCTGTGCTCAGCATCCCATGTGCAAAGACCCTGCTCTGCCTGTCTCCACGTTTACCCAGGGCATGCAAGGAGCTCTTGGCTCCCTCTCAGAGAAAGCAATGTGTCCCAAAGGATGGCAGCAGCTTTTAAAGCCCAAATGGAGCCTGGAAGTGACCTGCCAAAGCTGCTTGGTGGGAGGGATTTCCTGTAGGACCAGAATGTGTCCTGTCCCTCGGGTCAGCACCTGGGTGCACATGCTGGGCTGTCCTGGGCCCAGCACCCATCCTCCAGCAGGCCAGGTCCTGCTCTCCCAGCTCCGAGCCCTCAGCTCTTTGTGGAAGAGCAGTACAGGCTTCTCTGCAGAAGCCTCCTGAGGCCCTGCAGCACAGCAGAGCCCTGAAAGGGCTGTCAGCTCCTCAGATCCAACAGCATCCCTTGCCAGTGCCATCCTGCTCACGCTATGCTCTCCCGATGTGACATCCCAGCCATCCTGCAGGCTCATGGGTGGGGACAGGAATGCACAGCTGGGGCACATGTGCTCGTGCCACACAGGCATGTGCTGGGCACCATCCCCTGCCAGACCCTCCTGGTGCCCACAGGGACAGGGACGCTGCAGAGACACATCTGCAATGCCAGGTGTGCCAGGTCTGCTCGGAGCCTGTGCTCCTGTCAGACATCTGTGTGGGGATGCAGAACCCAAAGCCTTTCCAGCTTAATGCCAGGCTCTTCCCTTCACAGGGGGATGCTGCGTTCCTCAGGGATTACAAGTTGGATACATAACCCAGTGTCCAGGCTGGCATGGCCACACTGACATCACGGGAGTGGGCCGGCACCTGGCCTGCTGCCGGCCTCTCCCCGGGATGCAGGAACCAGAGAGGAGCCGGTTTCCTTATCGCCCTCCCGCAGCCCCCCTCCGTTCCTCTCCCCTGCGGCTCCTGGCCCGGCCACCTCCGGGTCACGCCAGGGCTTGGCAGCGGCGCGGGGGAAGCGAGCATTGTGGCTGCCCACTGCGGCCCGGCTGGAGGAGAAAGCAAGGATTTCCTGGCCTGGAGCAAGTTCTTCCCGTCTCCTCCCAGCTGCCGAGAGCCTTGGGGCTGAGGGTGGGCTGTTCCCAAAAGGCTTTGGAGCAGGAGCCAGGGGCTGCCCTTGCATGGAGCTGCTGCTAAATGTACAAGGAAGCGGGAGGCAGCGTGGATCTGGGCACTTCTGTTGGCAGTGCCAAAATCTTCCCCTCTGCTCCATCCTACACATAAACAAAAATCCCTCCTCAGGCAGAGCCTTTGGCCAGCACAGAGATGTTTCCCTTAGTGCTCGTGAATTCACACCCACAACGTGCCACGGGGTCAGTGGCAGCTGGGTAGCTTTGTGCCATTGCACAGGGAATTTAGGAAGGGCAATTCGCACGTTACCAAGCTCAGCCCAGTCCCATGGCAGGTCGATGCTGTGGGGATCTGTGTCCATGGGGCATAACCTGCAGCTCCCTGAGCAGAGCCAGGAAGCAGCAAACAGCCCGGCAGGTCTTCCAAGGCTAAACCCTCACACAGACACCTGGAACAGGGGCTGTTGAGAGCCCCAGCTGGGCACAGGGTTGGGCAGCTCACATACACAGCTACGTTTCTTCCTGCTCAAATGTCACTTCTCCTTCCTGCGGAGGGAGCAGCCGAGGTGGGGGCAGCTGCTGCTCCCACCCTCGCGGGCTGCTGAGCAGCCACGTGGGCAATGCTGCAGCTTCCGCTGTGCCACGACCTTGTGCAGTGACTGCACCTGCCGATGGTTTTTTAGGACAAGGGCTGGTTTTCTGCTATATTTCCGTGATTGAAAGTTTCCAGTCCTGGGGATGGCTGTGGCAGAAGGGCTGTCACTCATCTGGAGTATCCCCAGCACTATGCTATCCTCTCCTTTGGTCCCTGCTCCAGTGATGGCTTAGGGATGGCACCATCGTGCCCGGTGAAGGCTTGGCCATCTGGGGCTGTTCTGTGCACGGGGAGCCAACAGACCCTGTGCAGCACCCAGCTCCCAGCTAAGCCCTTGGCTCCATCTCTTTCCCAGTGGAGGTCTGGTTTCTGTCCTGCCGTCTGCTTGTCCTCCCTCGCACCAAACAGTCCCCGTTTGTTTGGCTCTCGCTGCCGGCTGGAGCCGGGGCCGCGTGCCTGGGCCGCCTGTGCACAACAGCTCCTTGTTCACCGCCTCCCTCCCCGCTCGCTCCTCGCCTGCTTTAGCAATTATCCCAATTAGCTGTGCCCTCTCCTTGCTCCCCAGCTACAGCACGGACTCTCATCCCTCCTGCTCTGCACGGATGGCAGCAGTGCTGCTGTCTAGAAGCGGACACCCCCGGGCCAGCAGGCACTGGGGTGATGGCTGCCACCTTCCTGGACGGGAAACGGGCAGGCTGTGCAGAATCCAAGTGGCTGTGGTCCACGCGGAATCCCAGGGTTCTCTTCAATCCTCTTTGGCACTTAAGGAGGATGAGGAAGCTGTGCTGAACCTGCAGCTCCCAGGGTGCCACAGGCATCTGCCTCTGCTCCTTCACATTGCCTGGGTGGGTGCTGCCCGTCCTGCCCCAGAAGTACTGAGTGCCCCCCTGCCTCGCTTTCCGGGTGTAGGGGTGTAGCCAGATGGCTTCCTGCGAGCCACGACCCTCGTGCCACCGCAGCTGCATCATCCTCATCCTCCCACAGCCTCCAGCTCAGCTGCAGCCAGGGGCGGGTGAAGGTTGAGGTTTGCACCCACTGACAGAGGCTGGGGTAGTGGAAGAGCCTTTCCACAGCTGTTTCCAGCAGTGCTGTGTTCCAGGGCCACCTTTTCCTCTGCCCCCTGAGCCCACGAAGAAGCTGGAGGGCAATCCCTGGGGAGGTGCTGGGCACCCCAGCAAGAGGAGCAGGACCAGTTATTCCTGCGTGCTGTCAGTGCCTCGTGCATCTCCCAGACTGGAGACAGGGCAGGCAAAACCCCAGATCCTCTGCCCGTGGCCACGCCAGCCCCTGCAATGGTCACAGCAGTGTGGGCAGCCCCCTGCCAGCATCCCCGTGCTGCAGCCATGTGGGAGCACAGCACCTTGGCAGGGGCATCACCAGGCAGGGCCCGCACCGGGGCTGCCACTGCCAGGATGGCTCCGAGCGCCCTGCCCGCACTGACAGCAGCCCCGGGCTCCCGAGGTTTGATCTTTACTGCTCGAGCAGGGCTGTCTGTTACCATTTGCATCTGCCAGGGAGGGATGGGAGTGCTGGGGTGGCGCAGGCTGGCAGCTCCGTGCTGGCACGCAGGCAGCTGCCAGGCCGGCAGCCCCTGAGCTGCTGCAGAGCCTCCTCCGAAACCCTGCCAGCCCCAAACCTGTGCAGATCAGTGTCCTGCAGAAGCCAGGGAGCCCAGGCAGGGGGAGCCTCCCAGGGACCCTTGTGCCTTGGTGGGGGACAGCCCTGAGCCTTGAGCCTGTGCCTTCAAAGTAAAACCCTTGAGCCTGTAGCCTCAAAACTGCTCCTTCTTCCCCATCCATAGGACCATGACAGCTCCAGAGCACCTCGGGGGGGGCAGGGGGGGTGAAGCTGTGTGTGCTCAGTGCCCTGCAGAGCTTCCTGTTCCCCCCCCAAAATGCACGCATGCCCCCAGTAGGGACATGGCTCATGGTGGTCCAGGTCTCTCTGGTTACCCCTGTCTTGTTCTGCAGACACAGCACAGTCCCAGTGGCACCCGACAGCTCCCACAACAGTCTGGACATGCTGGGTACCACTCCCCAGCTGGAGCCCTGGTTTCTGTTACATGGAATGGCCTCACCTCCCTATGTCACCCTGGCTCCACTGCTCCACTTGCTTTCCCGTGGCCTGCAAGGAGCTGCTGCAATCCCCTTGTGCCCAAAGGTGTCCCTTCAGCCAAGGCAATGCGCAAGGAGGCTGGAGGGAGCAGAGGGGAAAGACAGGCCTCAAGGTCCTCAGCAACATTCCAACATCTTGGCAGCAGACATATTGGCCCAGGTTCTTGGAGGACTGGAGAAATTAGGGTGATGAAAATCCCAAGGCCAGATGATGCTGTCAGCCCCAGGGAACATCCCCAAGAGCTGGTGCAGCCCCTCATGCCTGCACTATGGGACACAGCCCCTCCCACAGACCCTCTGCCATGGGTCCCATGCTCCCAGCTCCCACCCACGGCAACACTGGCAACTCAACTCAAGCAACTCAAGCAACTCCTCATGCCTGGCCCACTCCCCCTTCCAACTTCCCATCCCCTGGCCTGAGAGCCGCCCCCCTTTCCCCTGCTGCAGCTCTCCCACCATACACTCAGACCAAGCATTGGCTCAGCTCCCTGGGCTCCAAGAGCAGCAAGCAGCAGCTCCTGCTCCAGCAGCCCCCCAGGGCCCCGCAGCCTCTGCTGGAGTAGGAGCTGTGCCCAGGGCCAGCTCCCAGCTGTGCACCCACACAACTCCCCCAGGAGGGTTACAGGCATACGGGGAAAACGAAATCCTCAGCTCAACGCTCGAATTCACCCAGCTGACCCAGAAATGCAGCTGTGGTGCTCCACACGAGCATGGGTTGCCCAAGCTGAGCAGAAAGGCCAGCAGGGGACCCGGGGGTGCTGCCAGCTGCTGAGAGCAGGGATGGGGAGCACATTGTGCCCTCAGGTTCTGGTGGGAGCCCCTGGACAGTCACACTGGGACACAGGATCCCACCACCTGTAAGCACAGCCTTGGGCGTGGGGCTGTGTCCAGAGAAAGGGGGGCAGCAGCTTGGAGCCAGGCAGGACTCGCTGGTCCCATCCACTGCCTTCAGGGAAGTTTTCCTGCAAAACCTAAAACCATACTGCAAAAACAAACCACTGCTTCGGTCTGGGCTGCTGTTCAGAGCTGTGTCCCAGCTGAGGCAGCGCCCGGGAAGGAGGAGCAGGACTTTGGGCTGTGCCAGGACCACCGTGTCCGAACCGGCACCTCGAGGGCACACGCGGCCGCCGCTGCTCCTCCTCCCTGACCCAATTTGTGCCTGGCCGCGGCATCCAGGCGAGCAGCGCCGGCAGGTTACGAGCGCCGGCCTCTCCCGGGGAGCCAGCACAGCAAACGCTAAATGTCACCACAATTACAAGGCGCCTGCCGCAGCCCCAGCAGCCGGCACCGGCCCTGCTCCACCAGCCCTGCACCCGCCCAGCCCGTGAAGGAGGGCTGGGGCAGCGGCTGGATCCCAGCTCTGGCACATGCCTCGAATCCCTCGGGCTCTGTTAAACCCGGCATCAGCTGGGCTGCACGGGCTGGGAAAAGGCTTCTGCAGAGCTGTCATTTCTATTTCTGGGCCAGCCCTGTCCTGTTTTCCTTGGACACAAGGTGTTTTCTAAAGGAAATGGGTCTTCCTTGCACCCTCTCACCCCTGAAATGCAGCTCTAGGTCTTTGTCTAGGTCACACCGCCTCCCTGCCCCCCCCCCTCCCCCAATTCCCCAGCAGCACTGCAGGACTGGGAAGGAGTTTCTGACATGGCTGTGCCGCTGGTGGGGTCACCAACCAGATGTGAACTTCTTCTCCAGAGAGTCTGTGGGACTGTGCCTACTTGGGGCTGGGGAAGATGCAGCCTCAGATGAAAAAGGGGGCTCTTGTTGGAGTAGGGGCCCTACTTGCCCCACAGGGCCTGTGACTCAGAGTGTGGCCAGTGTGTCACTCTGGATCTCACGCAGGGCAGCTTTGAAGGACATCCCACCACCTCTCTGTGCCCTGGTCTACTGTTTGACCCTCAAAGAGAAAAAGATTTTCCCTGTGTAGCTATAGGGAAACACATCTGGAATTTGCCATGCCCTCACCTGTGGCTATGGATCCCTATCCTCTCTCCCTCCTCTCAGGAGGTAACTGTGGAGAGCAGTACATTTTCCATGAGTGTTCTTTAGTGGCAGCTGAGCAACCCCAGGTCTGCAGGCAGGGAGTTAGTGGGGAGGGCAATGAAGGTCACCACATCCAAGGAGAGAGGATGTGGTCCCTCTTGGCCCTGGCCCCTTGACCTCCCCCCAACCATGCATCCCTCCTCCTACTCCTTCCTCCTGCTCCTTGCAGCACCAGCAAGGTGGGTCCCCTCTTCACACCCAGGGTTCATAGAAGTGGCCACAATATTAATCACTAATAGTAAAAATAATGATTAAACACCTTGGAATCTGTTGGGGCTTCAGGAACATCTGTAACCTTCAAGCTGATCAGAGTACCACGTGTGCATCTCAAGGTTTGTGTGTGACTTCAGATGCTTTGGGGGTCTTCTGAGCATCACCTCTGTCATGGTGGGGTCTCTGTAGACAGCTGCAAGCCTTAGAAACCAACCCATGAAAGCTCCCACTGTGGCATTAGGATTGTACTGCAAGAGCATCAATGGTCAGGTCTTCACCACCAGCAACCAACCCACACACTGCTTCAAACAGCAACCAGGGAACAGCTCTGCAGCAGCTAGGGCATCCTTCAGTTACCAGCTGGCAACAAGAGACTGCTGCTTTCTTGGCAGTTATTTCAGTACCATCCCTCCTTCAGAATTGTGTTTTCTCTGCCTGGGCAAACTGCAAAGACAGCTGCTCTGATGGTTTTGGTGGAGCATTGTGGCCGATGAGAGTTGCCCTGCTTCCCTCTTCTGTTTGGGTCTGTGCTGGGCTGTTGTGGCCACCTCAGCCAGCCCTGAAGGGTCTCAGCCTGGGATGGTGCTGATTGTGGCACTTGGGGTCCCTTTTCCTGGTGCTCTACATTGGGAAGGAGAGGCAGTCCCAAGGGGATGGAGCCCAGAGGATAAAAACACGGGGTGTGGGTACCATGTCCATCCCTCCCAGCCATGCTGGGCTGGGCTGTCCCTGCGGCCCAGAGCAGCTGGGGCAGGCCCTGGCACCTGTGTGCCCTGCACAGACCTGCAGAGAAAGCTGCTCTCTGCAAAGCTGGGGATGAGCTCATAATTTTGTGGGTGAATTATCTGTGTGATGAGTGATTCACCAGAGCAAAACAAGATCAGTGTGAGAGACAGACAGGATTTTGGGAAGAGCTGTGGTTGTGTGCAGGACCTGGACAAGTGAACTTGGTGATGAGAGCAGCAAGGAACTAAGAAAGGTGGCCTGAGGTGCTGCCACCAGGAGCGTGGATGGGGGCCCGGATGCGGGACAGGAAGGTTTGGCACACATGGAGCTGTCAGCTCGCCCAGCTGGGGTGGAAAGAAAAGCCTCAGGTGCCATCATGATGCAAGGCTGGCACTGAATAAGAGCAGGGCCATCCTCTCAGAATGGGTCTTTCCCACAGGTGCTAGAAATCCAGAAGGGCAATAAAATCCTGAGCAAACAGCTGGATGGCTGAGCAGGTGATGGCTGATGGTGAGGAAGAAATTTAGGGCTGAATTATCTTCTGGCTTCACTGTTCACCTCAGCAAAGCCTGGTCAGCAGTGTTACAGCTCCCAACACATTTACATAGCAAAGGTTTCAAACTGATCCATTCAAGAGACTGGACAGGAATGAGTTCTGCAAAAAGAAGCTGTTTCACACAAGGCCAACACCAGTTGAATTACAACAATAACCTCCTGATTATAAACAGCAAAACCTCGTTCATCTGGGACAAATGAAGGGAATCCACTGGCAAAGCTGCTCCTGCATGTCTATCCAAGGAGAGCTTGTACAATTCAGCTGAGGAGCAACCTCTGAACCCAAAGGTATGCTTGGCCTGCTGATAAGGTCTCTGAAAATGATAAAATACATCAGTGCTGCTTGTCAAACCAAGGAGAGCACACATATCACATCAGCACAGCTCAGAAGGCATTCTGGGGATATCGATACGCAGCCAAAATATGTACATTTATGATAACACCAAATGCAATAGGTTTTTATACAAGATAATGCAACATGTATGTTTATATGCCAAAGTTAGGTGTTAGATCAGGAGTAAGAGACAAGACCTAAAGGCAGAGGTGGACATGGGGCTGAGGTTTGGTAGGGCCATCACTCAAGTCTGAGCCACACAGGCCCAGACAGAGATGGAAGGTCTGGGTTTTGAAGGATGGGATTATTTCAGTTTGGGTAGAAAGCAGAGATCTTGGTGGACCAACTCAGCAGAGGAAAGGGAAAGCTCTGCACTGAGCATGTGAAGCAGAGGCAAAGCCATTGGGGCAGCAGGAAGATCCCAGCACCTTGGCACAAACACACTCTTATTCAGCAGAAAAGATGGCCAATGTTATTTATGATTATTTTTAAGTAGAGCTGTTGCTTAACTCATGGAATAGCAGCATAATAACACCATGTAGCTGGGTCAGCAGAGGGATGCCATATGAATTAATAACAGAAAATAGCTCAGGCTCACTCACTTCCTGCAATTTTCTGTGCTCAGTGAGCTCAAGTGTAAGATCTCAGCTCTTGCTATCTGCACCCAGGCACGTTAGCAGGAAAGGAGCACCTGACATAGGGAGGATGGGGAAGAATAAGGGAATCCCTGTTTAGTGGTGTTAGAGTGCCAGGCAGCAGCAGCCTCATACTGATTTTGGCAGGTGATCAGAACAAAGAATGGCACTTAGAGGGCCTAGAGGCATTCAAAAATCCCTTACCTGGTGAGAGAAACTCAAAGATCAAAAACTCAGTCATTGTCAAGAAGGGAGCATGGATTTCCAGATGGAGGTGATGCTCCAGAGTCCCAAGGGAGAACCACACTCTAGGGTCAGTCTGGCCTGGGAATGGGAGCACAACTGAGCCCTTGGGGTACCAGGGAATCCTTCTGCCCAGATGGCTTTGATAATCTCTTCCAGGTCTGAAAGGGATGCATCTGGGTGAGATTTTTAGCATCATTGCCTGAAGTGTGGGTGGGATCATCTATGGGCTGCATAAGGCCTGGCAGAGCTGTGAAATATGTAACTTCCAGCTCCTGTGTCTGTCCCACTGATGATGGGGCCACAAGACTGTGATGGTGTGAGGACAGTGTAGCTGTGTGAACACAACACGACTCCAGGACCACACAGGGCTGGATCGTTGGTGCAGTAGGGCTGGAGGGTCAGGAAGCAGGGCTTGGGCAGGGTAATCTTCAGGGATGGCATAAAAGTCCAAACAAAATCCTGAAGGAATATAAAAATATAGAAAACAGCAATGGGTAAAACGAGCAGGGAAACCCCAGCAGCACCCAAAGCAGCCTGGTGAACCCTCACCAGCATCCTGCTCCAGCCAGGGATGGATGGAGTGGTGGAGTGGGTTTGGATTGGAGTGTGGACATGCCTCGGTCATGTTCCTGGGGTTGGGGCATGGGAGCTGGAGGGGTCTCTGTGGGGCTGCCTGCTCATTTTGGCCATTTGGCTGTGGGGTCCCCATTCTGGAGGCACCCACAGCAGAGGCAGAAGGCAGCCTGGCCTCTAACATTTGCCAGGGGGCATTCATGCCTCTCACATCTGCAAGAGCCAGGAAGCATGGACCAGGAGTCATCTGCTCAGGGCACCTTGTGGGGTGTTCCCAGCCTGTGGGGTCCTGTCTGCCTGTTCCACTATGGGGGTCACACCAGCAAGCCCATGGCCATGAGTGATGGTCACCAGTGCTCTGCAGGGACCTGCCAGCACTGCTGGGACCCAGCAGTCGCGTGACCCCCCCCACCCACCACACTGAGCCCACCATGTCCCCAGGGACCAGTAAGCCCCTGTGCCCAGGAGCCCCAGAGCTCAGCAGGGACTGGAGACTGTGAGGGGGCCCCCTCTGCTCCCCCGACAGCCAGTGGCTATGGATCCCAGGGGACACAGTAGGGTGCATGGCAGATTTGGCAGTGGAAAAAAAGAAATGGTGGGGGAATTCCTGGCTGTCCGACCTCTTCCCAGCTGCAGGGGCTGCTGGCAGGGCCCTGCTCCCCGATGCTGCCCCACAACCGCGGCTCCGGAGCGGCACCAACGCCGCTACCAGCGGCGCTGATGCTGAGTCACCGCGGGCCCCTCGGAACAACCCGCGGGGACCTGGCCGGCGGCGGGAGAAGGAGTGGGGCAGCAGGGAGGCTTCGGGAGTGGCTACGGGGAGAGGGGGTGTAGGGCAAGAGGGGCTGTGGAGTGGGGAGCGAGATGTGTGGGACAACGGGAGACGGTCGGGGCAGGGAGGAACGTGCGGGGAGGGGGCTGTGCGGGGCGGATGAAGGGGTGCGGAGG
>VWYE01017473.1:0-12672 GCA_013398995.1 Alaudala cheleensis
CCCACCAATTCTAATTGTGAAGAACATAAGGTGGCAAATACATGGTAACATTTACAGCCAAAGAATACTTCCAGATTTTTACAGCAAACCCCACTGCATCACCATTTTTGTTAGTAACACACTTATTTTCTGGTGTGGTGTCTGTAAGGCCCTGGACATAAAAAACTCACCTTGCTGAATTTAATTCTCCTCTTCTGGGTTTTGATCCACTAAAAATTATGTCTCACTGTGACTGAGGACAAATCTGGCATAGGTTCACCTCCTCTGAAAGCTCTCTAGTCCTGTGGAGGGTAACACAAACAAAACCCCTCCATGTCCCATCCCTTGTCTCCATCTCCTCTCCATGAGACCTCAAAACAACACACACACAAACTTGTTTTCAAACTAGAAACAACATTTTCTAAAGGGGAAAAAAAGATGCTTATCATCTGTGTGTCAAATAAACAGTACAGCATTTACAGAAAATGCAGTATCTCACAGCATTGTGACTTCTGCTCATTTCAAACACAGCTCACTTCTGACACTGAGAGCTGTTCTTACACCTCTAATAACTGTTAGAGAAGACAAAGATGCCACAAAAGGGTTTTTATTTTGCAGCTAGTACCTAGCAGTAATTCCTCCTAATCCTTTATTTTCACAAATGTCTGAGGCTGAATGGGCAGAGATTGCTGCCTGTTAACCTGATTTTCCTTTAATCTATTGTGATTTCCTTTCTTTGCTGGTGAGGAGTATTTATAGAAGTAGAGCTGTGATACAGAGTTGAAAAGCCAGCAAATAATATCAGATCTTAAAAGACCTTTCTTTTAAAAAAAAACCCCAACATCCTGTATCTAAAAGCCCCTTGAATGGGCAACATCTGAGTCTATTCTTCTCATTCAGGCTTTTTCAGGTGCTGATAAAACATTTTAGGGTGATAGATGAGCCACAGGGCAAACACATTCATTGAGATAAGACTATTTAAAGCTCTAAAAACTAATAGCTGGAGAGCTGTTTCACTAATAGACCTGATATTTCCTGCCTCCAGTAGGATAATTTCAGAAAGAGACAGGCCATGTTGCAGGTACTCAGGAAATCCTATCAGGATATTTCCCCATATTCCTGTCATGAGCTGAAATGTGTAATTCAGTCTCACCCCACCTTCAGACAGAAATAAAACCAGAAAAAACCCACCAAACCCACATCTCTGTTCTTCCCCATGCCAGTCTTACCTCGGGTATTTAAATACAACATAACAACATAAGAAAGGTTTTTAATGGGGCTGATCCTAAGAAGCAAATCAAAGACCAATTGGCAGAAGCCCTCAGCACAATACAGAAACACTCCTACAAATCACGACTTCTGCAAGCAGTAACATCAAACCAGAGCCAGGAGCAGGAGGCTGAGTCCCAGGATGGCACCAACAGGAGCAGGAGAAGGCAGGAGCTGTGCCTCCACTTCCTGCTGCTCAGATGGGCTCTCACTGTGCTCCTTCACCACTGCGTGCATCCCACGTTGGCCCGGGGAGGGAATTGTAGAGAACAGATTCAAACCCCTGTGGAAAACTGCCAACAGAGATCCCCTTTCATTTCTTTGACATGATATTCTCCTGACTGAGAACAGCATTTGCTGGGAAAGCAATAAATATGAACCTGACAGGACAGGAGTTCTTCAGAAAGCAAAGGAAGAAAAAAGGAAAACAGTGCATGAAAATGTATTTCACAACCTAAAAAAACAGCCAGGAAGAGGTTACCTTCTCTATTGCAGCAACTGTCACTGAGGAGTGATTAAAGCACAGAAAATATTGCCTTTAATCCAACATGAGGGAGTGAAAATTGCATATTCCCAGTCTCTACAAGCAGTTGCTTTCCCAGAAGCCACTGAGAGGGGAGATCTGTCAGTGTTCTCACTGCTGGAAAACCACAGGCTGATCCTGCAAACCACGTGCTAATGAAATTCTCATTAATGCAGCAGATCATGGCCTTAATTAGCATTGGTTAAATCGGGACCATTTGTTGAAGAGGTCATGTCTGAGCTGGGCACTCTCATACACAATACAGGGACTCTGAGTGACAGCACAGTAATGTGATACAGCACATAAACACAGCACTGGGAGAATCCATTCTTGTCCCTTCTGAACAAACACAACAGGTCCCTCCCTCTCTCCTTGGGATTCCTCTTCCCCACCATTGCCAGATGACACCTCAAACATGCTCATTCTGAATTTTAAACCTGAGTTTACACAACAGCTGTACAACATGAGCCCATTTCTTCTGATTTTTCAACCAACTTCAGCAGAAGTACCAGGGCACCAGAAGAGGATCAACAAGACCAGATTCAACCTTCACTGTAAAAATGCATTTTAGTTTAAATCCAAGCCTAGCTGTGGCTTACTTAAGCTGATGTTTTGTAGCTGGCTGAAAACCAGAGATCCCATTCTTCCTTCCAAGGACACCTGGGTACAGTCACCTACACACAAATCAAAATGCCATTTGTGCTTTCACCACAGCAGAATAACCTTTATTCTCAAGTGGGATCCGAGTATTTCAACAATGTTCATTGACAAAGGCAAGGAATGTTTCACCATGACCTACTGGGCATTTCAAGGAAGGCATGAGACATCAGAAAGTAGAAGTACAATAAAATGGATGTGCACATATCAACACCTCTCTCTCTCCCTGTACATAAAACATGTATTTCTTACACTTAAATTTTATTGCATTACTCTCTTGGCAGAGAATGGGGAAATTCCTTCTCAGCTGAGCTTTATGATCAGTTCTGTGCACGTCACTGGAAATTTTTTGGGGGGGGTTCTGCTTTCAAAACTGTCCTGTTTAAATGCACATCTTTAATTTCCAATCCCACCTGAATGAAAAAAAGGCGAGCAAAATTAATTTCAGCTTCTCATGCCACAAAGATAAACCAGCTTTGGGAGCATCACACAGCATGGGCTGTCCCAGGAATGTGGGATTCTGTGGGAGATGATACAATTACCTCCTGGTTTGGGATGCTCATCCTAAAACACCCAAAAAGAGGCCAGAAAAGTGGACACAGCAATTAAAATCAGCAAGTCACCCATCTGCAAGATAAGCAACATTTAAGTGTTAAAGATTAGTTATTCCCCAAACTGAGGATTTTCTCCTTTCCCAGGTATTTCCACTGTCCAAAATAACAGCCATGCCAGACACCAACACTGCATTGTAAGTCTGGCAGAATTATCCCAGAGGAGCACAAGCTACAAAACAAAACTTACTGAAATGACACCTTTTTTTTAATGTTTTTATTCATAACAGTATTACATAGTGTGTTACAGAAATTAATGGAAAATTTCTAAAAATTTGTTGGTTCCTGTTGTTGTTGCTGGATGCGTTACACATAAAGTTAAAAATAACGTGTCCGTTGATGTTAACAAATGGTCCTTATCTGAGGTAAAGTTAAAGTAGGTTTAGAAATGTACTGCAACAGTCATTTTATCTTTCTCATCTTTATTAAAAAAATAAGTGTCAGAATGCAGAAAACAAAAAATGAATGAAAACCACGGAGTAAACATTTTTGCAAAGAAGGTGCCCAGTACGTTATTGAGATGAAAGGTTCCATCAGACACTTGGATGACTACGATCTATCAAAATATCTTCTCATGACAGGTAAAGATCAAGAACCTACGAGGGGGAGGGGTGGGGATGGCAACAGGATGGCTGGTGGGGTTCCCTGGTTTGTAAATTTAAAGTGACGAATTTAGTGCTAGTGAAGGATGGAGGGATTGAACAATTGCACAAGCTGGATATTGGAGTTATCTACAATACTGGTACAGTGCAGAGGCCCTGCAGCCCTCTCAGCTCAGCATCCCAGCCACGACAAGGACGATGACATGATGAGACAATCCACAGTCTGGTTTTATTCGTGAGCGTTGGCAAAGACAAAGGTCCGTGGTGATGGCCCGGCTCTCTCCTGGGAGACACCAAAATTCCAGCCTCACTCCCTCAGCACCTGTTAGTGAGTGATCTGCTCCCTACAAATGTGATCCTCTGAGACACCAACCTCTTCTGTTTCACCCCCATAACTGGAAATGCACTGAGGACACTAAACCTCCAGTGTCTGTGATGAACCAAAACTGGGTTTGTGGTTCCGTGTGCTGGACAAAACCCCCCCCCCAAAAAAAAAGCCTCTGAGGAAGAAAGTAGCACCACTGTGCAAAACAGGGAAATATTCTGACAGAAATGTCCTCCAGAAACGCTTTTACCTCTGCTTTTCATCCTGAAACACTTGATCCACCAAGTTTTAAATTATCTCCTCCAGTTGGAGAACTTGATCTTCCAATGGGAAAACACGATTTGCTACGAAGCTGTTTGCACATGACAAAGGAACAAGCATCAAATGACCGTGGATGGGGGTAAAATTCTCCTCTCTGCAGGTTCATTAGGTCTATTCACAGCTAATTTCTCATTCACATACATTCTGCAATGCACATTTCTCTAGTTTCTCTAGGTCAAAATTAAGAGAATGGGATCGTGTTGTGAGGTTTGGTTGCACATACCAACAATCACCACCCCAGTTATTCTGCCTTCTAAACCATTTTTAGCTTGTAACAGAGATGAAAGAAAGGAAAACATTTATAACTCCAGGCCTATTTTAATCATGACAAAAATGTAAGTCCTAATGTGTCAATTTAAAAACAAAATCTGCACAATAACCCTAAAAACTGATTAATCCTTTGATTTCTTTAACCTTTTTTCGTTTTTCTATTTTTCTTTTTTTTCTTCTTTTTTTTTCTTTTTAGTGTTAAACCACTAAATTCAATATACTGTAACTGCATAGGAACATCAGGAAAACCCATTTGACCTGTATAACAATTCTCTGTAGGGCAAAAATATATAGATTCTTTATGAAAATCATGTGCTAAACATATGAACCCAAACACTGCACTTTTTGCTCCATAAATGTAAAAAAAGGAAGTTTTAAATTGTTCTTTTCTGTGTGTAAACAGTTGGATGACTTCTATGCAGAGGTTCAAAGGAATGCCAATGGAAAGTGATCTCTTGTAAGTGGAATTATGTCTGTGTGATAACCATAGACCATAAAATCATGTGTTCCCATTAATTTCACTAGTTGCTGACAAGCTGACTGCTTTTGGCAAATGCACTTGAGCTTCAGCCCATTATTGTTAAGCATGTGAAAAAACATATGTGATGTGAGAACCACAAACTGGGTTTGCCACACCTCCCAAGCACTGCAACTTGCTACCTTCTCTACTGTGTAATGGCATTAGTAAAAGAATTTTCATAACATTTATATTTACAAAAAAAAAAAAAAATGGCAATTTTCATTCGAACTCCTTAAAGCCATTTCCCCTTAAACATTTAAAGAGTTTAACAGTAAGATTTTTTTTTTCAAGTTATAAAATAAAAATCCCATTTGATTTTTTTTTCTGATGTACAAAAAGTGATAAAGATGAACAATTTTGATCACAGAGTCAGTTTGTTAATCCAAAATCCATGCCGTCCTTGTCCCATTTGTCAAGTCCTCTTCATCCAAACTCCTAAACCAGAAGCATACCAGTATTATTTGGCAAATGATTTCTTTTTTTCATCAAAAATGGCACACAGAGAAGAAAACACTTGTCTGCATAGCATTACAGCAGCAAGATATTGAAGAAATAAAAATATTCCTTTTCTGCACTTTGTTTAGAGTTTCCTAGGAAATACTGACTCTTTTGTCTTTCCTCAGTGGGACTCAATGTCCTTTCTCTACCCACAACACGAGTGTTCCAACAGAAAGCAGCATTTCTTCCTCATGATGTGCTAGAACTTAAAGGTCCATTTGGCAACAATTTCAGTCAGGGATGGATAAAGAACCGAGTTCTGTTCTGTGGTTTCAAGTTGGGAATCATTTCTGCAGGAGGCGTTTTGCTGTTGGATCTGTCACTCATACAAAACTACAGAGTAAGAAATACGAATTAAAAAGAAAGAAAAAAGCAAAGAAAAGGCAAAAAAAAAAATTACATTGCCAGTGTTTTGTTGTTGTTGTTTAAATATGTCTACACAGGGGGAAAAAAAAAAGTCAGGATCAGCCTGATGTAAATCATGATGAAAAACATGTCACCGTGACATAAAAAGTGCCGAGTCGTGCCCCAAAGGCTGTTGAGTGATAATGCCACTGCTACATACAGACTCTGCTTTTTGCTGAAAAGAAAAAAAAATATAAAAAAAAGCAATGTCTATCACCCAATAAACTTCAGATGCTCCTCATTTATAGGTGGCACACAGAAGGTGACAAAGGTTTAAAAGAAGACCGAGGAGTAAGATTTCCTAGTCTGGATACCCACCACTTGTGGGGACGGGGCTGGTATGAGAAGCAGGGAGAGTTTTTGTTTTTGTGCTGCCGTAGGAATCTGCCGTTGGTTGCCAAAAAAACACACATCAGGAACACTCGTAGAGCCAGTCCAGGAGGGCAATCTCTCTCCTTTTGTCAGACAAAATCAATCGGAAAAAAGCATGAAAGCCAAAGGCCCGCCAGGTCGTTGGGTTTCGTTTGAGCCTCGGAGCACCACAAGCCTGTAACAATGCTATTTCTTAGGTCTGTTAATCTGCGCGTAGAGAGGTTCTGCTTCCTGGGGACGACAAAAATACAATGAGCAGAGATGTCTCCAGACAGCATTTTCAGAACATTTTCACAACATCTGCTTGAGAGCAGCGTTACCTTGCGAGTCAAAACCCACAGGAAGAGTTTGCTTTGTGTGTGCTGCTTTGTGGCACCCCGGTTAAACAGCGAAGAAAATGGGAATTATTTCAGAAAGTGAGTGTTTCCTATCCATTTCCTCCTCCAGCACTGGCCATGCACTGACCCTCACGGCTGGGCATGGACACATGAAGGAATTAAATGATAACTTATAGGGCTGGATGTTTGGAAGTTCCGAGGTTGGATTTGCAGCCCATGTAAAAGGCTGAGTTTCCCCCCAGCAGCACAACAGCAGAACATGACTGTGGGTTTTGCACAGCTCAGGAGAAAACCACTTGCAAACAGAAACCCCCATGGAAAGCTGAGCTCATGAAGCTGAGATGGGATTTAAAACAACAACATGAGTGGCCCATGAAGAAGGAGGAGCGGCAGCCCTGAGCAGTTGGATTAGGAGTCTGTGGAACCATTAGTACAACCATTGAAGCTGGGAGGAAAGCATGTCAACTTGTTAACAGATACTTTCTTGGGAATTTCATGGATGTGGGGAGGGGGGAAAGCTGCCATGTTCTTCAGCTGTTGCTTCATAGCTGACACACCCTGTGCTTTCTGTGGGCTGCGGTGGAAAGCAAACCATCCATGGAGCCTGGAATCAACTCTACTTCAATTCCACAAACTAATTTATTAAACTAAGAATGACATCTAAAAAAGGAACAAGACAGGCAAGAAAGGCTAATTAATGCCACACTGCATTAACTCTCCACGTGATAAATATTCAAATACCACGCCATGACGTTGACTTTAACAGAGTTAGAATCAACTCGTGTTACAGCAGCATTGGCAGGAGCTGACTTTTGAGTTTAAAAATGCCCTCAGAAGGCTGGAAAATCACTGGGCACTGAGGAGCACAGACAGGCCTGCCTGAGGATGACACAGGACTTTAATCATTGTTTGTCAAAATGATGCTGGGGATGAGGAGAACAGCCCAAAGGAGGATCCACAGGGTGCTCTGTGCTCAGGGTGCCTGGCCAGTGCTCCAGGCTCTGCCCCATCCCAGGGCCCTGTGCTGCCTTAGAGAGCAGGAACACACAACAAATCCAAAGTATGACCTTGTTTCCTCCACAGCAGGAAAAGTTGTCTATTCCCAGAAACTGCTGCATTTCTGGAGCTTGCAGACCCCTGTTTCCCCATCCCTTGCCTACACTGAGCCCTGAGAACGCTGTGAGCGCTGTGGGTGAGAGAAATCCTCTGGAATGATTAAATAAATGCTGCTGAAATTATCCCCAGCAAGAAGCAAATACATTTTGTGACCTTGAAAAACTGAAGGTAATCAAAGGAGATGACTGAGAGTAAATAACTGCTTTTCACACACTGTGAGAGTCAAGTCTACCTATGCCAATTTTCACGTGCAGGCTCGGAGCTGGCAGAATGATCTATCACAGCTAGTTCAGAGAAAATCTGTACTAATTAATGTGTGAACCTGACACACACCAGGCCATTCTTCAGGCAGTTGCTGAACCTAAGGTCATTGCAAAGGGAAGTGAAAAGGAAGGAGGAGAAGAAAAGGAGAGGGAGGGAGAACATCCCTTTGGAACAAAAGATGTCAGTTTTTCAAACGCCTTCAGGGGGGAAAAAAGAGCTTTTCAAAATGTCAAGTCTGCTTGTTAGAGCTGTCCTCAAATGTCCTTCAGATATGCAGATGTGCTGAAGTAACAGGTGTCCTAAGGTGCCACTGACTCCACATCCTTGGGAGAAGAGGAGGAGCTCCTCATCATCAGTATGAAACAGCCTTTACAATGGGAAACTTCTTTGATTCACACCCAACATTTATCTGTACAAACACCTGATGTGGCAAAGGCCTGCATTCCTCACTGACTTGAATAATTTCCCTTCCAGCAGACCAGAGCATTTTGCATGAAAAGTGTGCTCTTACTTCTTCCTGTCAGTTGATTTTTCCCTTCAGATGCCTAAATGAGAAATTAATTGCACTGATTGTGTGCAGTCTTCCCAGTCAAAGGGTTTTGGTCAATGCCTGACATTTGTTTTCTAGTATTACTCTGAGCCAATTCAAGCATGCTTGTAGCCCAACAATGCAAATGGTGTCTGTGAAATACTGATACTCAAGAGGGCAAAAGAGAACAGAAAGGGACAGGAAAAAGGCAAAAGGAGAGCAGAGGGCTGTTGACCTCATGGACAGCTCCTCTCACAGTGCCAGGTACTATTTTGGATGGTCTTGAAAGCAGAAATAACCCCCCCACCCCTTTTTTACACAATCCACACAAAAGTCACGGGGCATGTTATGAAAAGGCAGGTGAGCATTAACTCTTCTCACAGCATCTCACCAGCATTTTCTGCCTTCCACTTCTACCACTGCATTAGGAACAGATGCAGAGGGAAGGGAAGAACTGGTATTTATCAGAACAAAAAGAGAGGAACAAATAAAATAGCAAAAAAAGTTTCTAACTCACATAAACCCCTCGAATCTTACAGTGTTTTCCTTGCTGAACTGGCCCAGAATCACTCCTGATGTGCCTTCATCAACCCACAGGGAGAAACCAAGACAAGAACTGGAAGCACTTTTTTTTGGCTGCTGTATTCCAGAAGTACTTCACACTGCAAATCTCTTTATTCTTCCCATTTTAAGGGGGAAAAGACAGCAGCAAACACCATTTCTGGTGTAGCCCACTACTGTGTGAGGCAACAAGGGTGCTAATGCTTTAGAACAGCATTATGCAAATGTTAGAGGCCAATTTGCATCCCTTCTGAAGACATTAACACCTGCTCCCCAGCAGAACTAACCACTGGAGAGCATCTCCTGACAGACTCAGCACCTACTCAGGCTTGCAGGGGTGAACTCACTCACAAAACAACTGTGGGTTAGGAAGGAACTGTTTTTACCCTGGCAGCCCTTTGGTCACTGGGAGGCCCCTGCTCCGTGCAGAGCTGCAGGCAAGATGTTCTCAGTTGTGGAGGTGAGGCCCGCACAGATTCCCATGCCCTTTCCAGCCACTTTTTCTCCTGGCTGACTGATCAGAAAGGGCAGGCTCAAATGACAAAGAGTTTCATGAAATAAGTGTGCTGGAGAGCCACACAAAATGAGCATCTTGTGCTGGGGATGCAAGTGAAGGGGGTGGGAGTGTGAAGCACCTTCTCTGCTCTTTTTGCATGCTGACCCAAAGGCAAAATAGGACTGAGTAAAGCTGGCAAGCAGGGATGAAATTAAATATATTTGGTGATAAGACAGGTCATTCCTACTGCCTCATTCACAGCCAGTTTTTATTGATTACTTATTATTACTTACTAATATTTGGTTGTTTTTCTTACAGCCTCCTTTAGCAGCATAAATACAGCAACCTTCAGGATTCTGCCTGGAGAGTGCCTCTGTTCTTACCATAAACCTACCCAGGAATATTACCTAATCTCAAATATCCAGTTTAATTACAAGCATTCTAAAAATCTCTGTCATTTTAGTAGCAAGATGGATGCTGTACATCCATGAAATGAAAAAGCAATGACAACTGCTCAGAAAGATGAACCTGCTCCATAATCTTGGTCCTGATATAAAAATGAACTGCAGCCAAGAAACACTGATTATTTCTGGGCCCCTCTCCCAAAACAGTAGCCACACAATTAGATCTGTCTACAGATCTGTCATCCACATATCATTCCATCCACATATCTGTCAATTCTCCTCTGTAACAATTGAACCTAATGGCCAACTTGAAGCAAATTGTTCAGAAGTCTAAAAGATGGTAAATTTTCACAGGCAGATCTTTAAAATCAGTTGTCATGCAGAAGACAGGGAACTTTAAAATTACCTGACCACAGAGGAAGCAAGGAGAGCTTGTCCCTGAATTGAATTGTTGGGTTGCAAATCAGCAAGAACACAGCTCTAGACAAGCCACAAAGAATGCTGTGTCTTGTTTAGAGGAAGAAGTTGAAGAAAGGGAAAGGTACAAAGTGGGCTTGGTGGCACTGAAGAGGTGCCTTTGTATGAGCTGGCCACATGAAAATGGACAGCTTGAAGAAGACTGCACCAGCAGAGATGAAGGAAACCCTGTAGGATGTCCCTGTTCACAGAGCAGCCTGAATTTCTCTGTTCATGCCCCTTGGTATTTCCTGGGAAATAGGAACAACCAACCAACCTCCAGAGCAGGAGGCCTGAAATGTTCATTTTAGTATTTCTCTGGAGTGAAGCAGGACTTCCTAACCTGTGATCCCATTTTAAAGTCAAAACACTGCTTCTCTCAGGTTCCCAGCCCCGCTCAGTGCTGTGTCTTTAGCTTGAGAACGACAGCTTTAGAACCTACAGCTAGAACAGGTCACCTGTAATTAGGAATTTATCTCTGGACTTTATCCAGTTCCTGCTGAGCCAGGTGAAAGAGTGAAACAGGTCCTGCAAATACAGACTTTAGTGTTCTGAGCCTATTTGGAGTCTTGGTGCAACAGAAGAGGGGCAGAAGTAAGAGGAAGATGCAGAATCAGCCTGATATTCCCCCCTGAGGCTCACTAAGCTCCCAGGTAACCCAAGGCTTTGTCCATAAATTGCTGTTTTCTCTCCATTTCCTAAAACCAGCCCGAATGAAAGAGTTACAGCAGCCCATCCCAGAGCTGACTAAGATTTTTAGGAACATTTATCACCAAGCACAGCACTTGCTCCAAGATGGATGATGGCAGTGGGCCACCAAAGCACCACCAAAAGCTGATAGACAAATATTCTAATGAACTGTTGCTCTCCTGACAGTGCTGAAGGCATTGTGAAGGGTGTGACACATTTGGAGGGCTCCTAATTGTCTGCACACATTTCTCAGAACAACTGAACAGTTTTTTTCAGGGAGATATGCTCTGGCCACAAATGTTTTGAAGGTTTCTTGAGAATCTCTCATGAATGATTGCCAGTGCAAGTTTTGAGCTGGGCAGCAGCCTCAACAGAGCTGTGTTTGTTCCTCTGCTCAAACTCCCTGTTTTAATATAAAATGTCAACAGTAAGAAATGCTGAAGACATTTGGTAGGATCACAGCTAAGAAACAGTTCTTTCCCTCTCTCTCCTTTCACCACAATTACTCCCCACATAATCTAAAGACAGCAGTAGGGATTAAACATAAATAATCTGAAGATGGCAGTCATTCTGTATTCTCTTCATCTCTCCTGAAAAATCCCTATCTGTCCTCAACACCATGCATGAACAAAGGGGAAACAACACAATAAACAGCTCTGCAAAGAGTTAACCTTATTTCACCAGTGGAAGTTGGGCCTTTCTGCTCATCTTCAACCATAAAGGGACAAAAACGTAATATATCTACAAAATGTCACATTTACCTACTAAGAGATCATAGTTATTTCTGGAATAGTGATTTCTAGAGCAGCTGCTGGAAAGGATGAGCATTTTGAGAGCTGAAGTTGAAAATTGCAAAAGAAAGAGAGGAAAAATAGACAAAAAGAATATAGTAACTAAAAGACAATTTAGAGTATCAGAAGTAATCAAGAAACCAGATTGCTGTGGTACCTTGAAAGATCAGGGTACAAAAAACCAGGCAGGTGGATATTCTGAATACATCAAGATAAATAAAGATATTTTATGGGCAGAGCTGATTTCAGAGATGCTGGGAACAGACAGATTTGACATTTCTGCACACAATGCTCTGTTCCTGAGAGGTCCATTCAGCTGAGCTGTTACTGTGCTGTTCTTGCAGTAAGAACCATGTTCTAAAGAGCGAAGTAATCTCCCATCTAAGCCACAAAAGTGGCTTTTATGCAGACTGTGATTCTTTGGCACGACATGTTTCTCCCCATTAAGTTTCTCTCCAAATGCAGAGCTCAATACACAACTCCACAGTAAGTCCTGAATTGATAATTTTCCATGGAGATTAAGAGTTCCTGTTGCTCTGACGACACCAGGCTTCAGAGTTAGATGGGCTGGCTCTGGGAAGGGCATTTCCTACAGACTGCTGCTGAAGGGCTCTGCACACAGGCACAATGACATTAGTGGAACTTCCACTGGAGAGAGGCTTGCTTTTTTTTTTT
>VWYE01017473.1:12936-30347 GCA_013398995.1 Alaudala cheleensis
GCTCAGTGCTGTGTCTTTAGCTTGAGAACGACAGCTTTAGAACCTACAGCTAGAACAGGTCACCTGTAATTAGGAATTTATCTCTGGACTTTATCCAGTTCCTGCTGAGCCAGGTGAAAGAGTGGAACAGGTCCTGCAAATACAGCCTTTAGTGTTTTGAGCTTATTTGGAGTCTTGGTGCAACAGAAGAGGGGCAGAAGTAAGAGGAAGATGCAGAATCAGCCTGATATTCCCCCCTGAGGCTCACTAAGCTCCCAGGTAACCCAAGGCTTTGTCCATAAACTGCTGTTTTCTCTCCATTTCCTAAAACCAGCCTGAATGAAAGAGTTACAGCAGCCCATCCCAGAGCTGACTAAGATTTTTAGGAACATTTATCACCAAGCACAGCACTTGCTCCAAGATGGATGATGGCAGTGGGCCACCAAAGCACCACCAAAAGCTGATAGACAAATATTCTAATGAACTGTTGCTCTCCTGACAGTGCTGAAGGCATTGTGAAGGGTGTGACACATTTGGAGGGCTCCTAATTGTCTGCACACATTTCTCAGAACAACTGAACAGTTTTTTTCAGGGAGATATGCTCTGGCCACAAATGTTTTGAAGGTTTCTTGAGAATCTCTCATGAATGATTGCCAGTGCAAGTTTTGAGCTGGGCAGCAGCCTCAACAGAGCTGTGTTTGTTCCTCTGCTCAAACTCCCTGTTTTAATATAAAATGGCAACAATAACAAATGTTGAAGACATTTGGTAGGATCACAGCTAAGAAACAGTTCTTTCCCTCTCTCTCCTTTCACCACAATTACTCCCCACATAATCTAAAGACAGCAGTAGGGATTAAACATAAATAATCTGAAGATGGCAGTCATTCTGTATTCTCTTCATCTCTCCTGAAAAATCCCTATCTGTCCTCAACACCATGCATGAACAAAGGGGAAACAACACAATAAACAGCTCTGCAAAGAGTTAACCTTATTTCACCAGTGGAAGTTGGGCCTTTCTGCTCATCTTCAACCATAAAGGGACAAAAACGTAATATATCTACAAAATGTCACATTTACCTACTAAGAGATCATAGCTATTTCTGGAATAGTGATTTCTAGAACAGCTGCTGGAAAGAGAAGCTGAAGATTGCAAAAGGAAGAGAGGAAAAACAGGAGAAAAGAAGATATTAACTAAAAGATAATTCAAAGTATCAGAAGGAATCAAGAAACCAAATTGCTGTACCTTGAAAGATCAGGGTACAAAAAAACAGGCAGGTGGATATTCTGAATACATCAAGATAAATAAAGATATTTTATGGGCAGAGCTGATTTCAGAGATGCTGGGAACAGANGTTCCTGCCTACAGCTTTTAGGAATTACTGTAATAGGATAATCAGGAACATTAGTTAACATTTCCCAGAATGTATTTGATGCGAGGCTCTACAGGGATTAACTAAAAATACAGCAAAGCCATTTGCAATCATTGGTAATACACTGCTCTTGCAGCTCTGAATTTCAGAACCACCCAAACTGTGGTGGTTAAACACGTGTATGTGGGCTTCCAGAGTGTGGGAGTCAGATAAAGGGCAAATCCCCTTTTGTGATGTAGGGAAGAACTCCTGGAGTGGCCTGGGATAGCTGGGGATGTCAGTGCTGGCCAAGGTCAGGCAAAGGCACAGCCAGATTATCATGTGGCACCATCCATCTGCAACAGCAGCTCTCACTGGAGTAAATAATGAATGTTCTTGCTGGAGCAGCTCACCCCAGCTTGGCTTTCTCCTCACACTGTCACTTCCAGACTCAAGGAGACACAAAGCTTCATGCTGCTTTTGCTGCAGCCCCCAGGAGCTGAGCATGGGTGAAGATGCAGAAGGGAGGCATGCCCTCTCACAGCCCCACATTTATTGAGAGAACCTCATTATTGCCAAGTGGATCAAAGCTAAGTTACTGTGAGTATTTTTAAAAATCGTATTAAATACACAAAGTAAACTGACTCCTAATGAAACGATCAATTTTGAGTTGAAACTAAACTAAGGATGGCTAAGTCACTGGCAAACCCAGTGGGATTTCTGTACAAAAATGGGAAGGGTTCTCCCACTGCTCTGGATTTGCTCCAGGAGCTCTGTGCTGGAGCACAGAAGCTGCATCAGATCATGAATTTGGGCAATACCAAACAGGAGTGGCAGACGGGGAGAAGATAATGAAACATATTCTTCAAACAGCAACACTAGAGAGTATTTGGATGGAATAACAACGCTCAGCACTCATAAAACTTTGTAGCTTCGCTGTTTTTTTGGCAAAATATATTTACTGTATTGAAACAAATCACAGAACATTCACAGGCAGCCACATTTTCTACGTGTTCTGTAACACAAAAGATGAAAAGATCATCTTTCCCGTCTGTCTGGGTTTAAATGGCTTACATTGATGAATAATTTTTAAAACATCAGTATGCCAATGGTAATATGAATGATGATAATTTTCAGATGTTTTTAATTTGCAGTTGGAGATAAAAATACACAAACCCATTTCAATATTTTTTACATGCAGATAATAAACGTGCTTCTTCTACTGATTATCCCATTGATTTAGGGTAGAGACACTCATGTAGCATTACATAATTTTATTTAATGATTGTTATGTCTATGGGTAAGATGTCTTATTCCATTTAATATGTTACATCTGACTGAAGGCCAGGGTGGCTTTGATTAAAAAAAAATGCTCTGCCTAATACATTGTTAGCAGTGGCTCAGTTTCCCTGTTTGCCCTCAGAATTTGAACACAAAGTAAAATAAATCTACATTTCTTTAAAGCATGCAGGCAGCTGAAACACACATATTTGCATAAGCTGCAACACTCAGTGAATGGCAAAAGCCATGCAGACCACCAAGCATGAGGAATACACTGTGGAGGATGGAGAGGTAAAACAGAAGAGATGAGAAGGAAAAAAAAAATAAATAAACCATGCATCCATGAAAGCAATGGCAGGCACTGGTGGAAGAGTAAGTGAACACCTGAAGGTGTAGAGAAAAAAAGGACAGATACCTACCCCAACCTGTGCTATCTAGCTACCGACCTGTGGACTTATAGTATCACCAGTTGGCTCACCAAAGGGATCACTGTTGGAGGAGGCCTGAGACCCATCAGGCTAGAATACAAGAACATAACACCTTTTTTTCTCAACAGTAGAAAGTGAAAAGTCAACACGAGGTTATTTTCATGCTGTGGGCACAACAGGTACATCCTATCTCATGAAAACCAGAGGGCGAGGCCTCGCCGCTGACCCGCTCTCCAAAGCCGTAGCAGTTTCCTGCAGCTGCTGCAGGCACCAAAGGAGCTCTCCAGTTCCTCCTGGAGCCCAGGCAGGAGCTGCCACAGACTTCAGAAGGTACTGGATCAGGCCAACCAGAACTGCAAAAGGCCATGTGAAACAGAAAGAGTCCAAGCTTGGGTTATTTTGCGCTTTTTGTTGTGCTGACCCCCCTCTTGCCTTTGGCTCGCTCGGGCTCCTGCCTCCCTAAGACACCTGGTGATTTACAGTCATTGCTTGGGTAACATTTCTTGCTTTGGTGCATAGAGGCAAAGAGATCACATACTGAGGGCCAGAACATTGAGGAATGTAGCTAGGCAAGCAACTGGGATGCAAGAATGTGCAAGACAACATCAACCATCATCTTTTAACACACAAACTCTCACATCTTTCTCTGCAGCCTCAGCACGTTTGTTGTTTTACCCCAAACTTCCTTACCATGAGTAAAGTGACTGGTGGTGTGCTAAAGAGGATATTGGATACAACTAGCATGTACAGCCTTACACATGAACTCTGAGTTGGGTTCCTTGTATGCAGGGTTAGTGCACATCAGAAATGTTGTGCTATCAGCTGTCAAACCCAAAGCAGGAATTCTGGCTGCAGCTCCCCCATAAGCATCACCCAGCCCTGCTGGAAAAGTTACTTCTGACACTACAGGACAACATTTAATCAGCTTTTATCTTTTCTAGCTATACAAGGAGACAATGAGGATTTAGAAACCTTGTTGCTACTCACAGCCTCTGGCTCCTCACTTTTGCTTGGGCTTTCAAACCCCTCTTCAAAGAGGTCATCTGCAGCAGGGTCACTCGTATGAGATGCTGATGATTTTGATGGAGAACTCTGTCTGGGAGCAGGGGTTGGAGCTAAACAAGGATTAAGGCAACAGCAACAATCATTCTGTTGATTTCTTCAAAAAGACACTTCAGCACAAAATCAGCTCATGCTTTTACATCCCTCAACTTTCACCACCCCAGAGAATCATTCTCTAACGAGGCACTGCAGGAGATAAATTCAGGCACAGTTGTCATTATCAATCCCATGTGTTTGATTTCATTTGGCAACTTCCAAATTGAGTTTGGCTGCATCTGGCCTATGTCTTTATGAACCTGGGAGACACCACTATATTACATTAGGAGTGTGTGAGTCGCCTGCCCTGTGGCAGGTAAGTGAAACAGTCTCTGACTGATCCCTGGTGAATCTCATGAATTCCTCTTTTCAGCAATCTGCAAATCCCCCCCTGCCATGCTATGAACACCACAAGCTTGTTTTACAGCTCTTCAATGAATTTCCCCACGTGTCAATATGTCAAGCTACTAAAATAAATACCCATTTCTGCAAAGTATGGATGGGACATAAGTGAAACCAACTGTAATGATGAATACTATGGGCTTCTGCCAACCAGCTTGCATGTTCCCACCACAAAACAAATATTACTGCTTTAGAAATTAAATTTCAGACTGTAGCTATCTGGGCTGTTCATGCCTGTGACCTCTGAAATGCCTGTCTTATATTTTCCTTTATGGCTAGGAACGTGTTTCTTAAGCCAGAGCATGCATGAAGGATCTCATTAACTGGGTTGGAATTTAAAAAGAGACAGAAGTGCTTCGAGGAGCAGCAATGTCCAAGGAAAGGGATGGCTGAAAGCACATAAATACTCACGTGAATTTGTAGATGGTGTCGTGGAAGTCACAGGAGTCAAATTTAACTGAGAGATGTCAAAGTCATCACAATCATCTGCTTCCTGTGCCATCCCAACTTTGTTAAAGTAACTTGAGAAGGCCTCTGAGGTACAACTGAGGGAAGGCTGATCTGGTTTTCTTGATGGCACTGGTGGAGGCTGAGCCATCTGGAAATCTTTGAACATTTCTTTTCCCATTTTCTGCCTGGGCCTGTCTGTCTGCGGACTCGACCTGTTGGAATCGCTCGTGGGAGGGACGGTGGCTATGGGAGCAATGGTACCTTGGAACATGGCTGCTTGTAAAGGCAAAACAGTTTGTGTTGGCATGAAGGCAGTTGGCTGGAACTGGCCAGCCACGGATGGCCACGGCTGCTGGGTGGGAGGGAAGATGCCGGGCTGGCCCCACGCGATGGGCTGTCCTCCCTGCATCACCTGAGCGACTGGAGGCTGGGCACCCATGGCCAACTGCTGCTGAACAAGGGGCTGCTGTCCCCAGAAGGAAGGCAGGACAGCTCCCATGGCAACATAACCTTCAGGGATAAAGAGAGCAGGAGAGGGGGAAACAAACGGGATGAAAGGTTTTAATGGTGCTGTCCAGAGCATGCGGGAAAAGTGACGCGATAAATCAGAAAGTGCAGAGCTGCACCAGTGATCCCAGAGCTGCAGCACTCTGGGAAACTGGAAACACTGAGCTCACATCACTGCACACAGACAGAACCACAGGCTGGTGGACTCTGCAAAGAAATCATCTCCAATTGCATCATAATGCTACTACTACCACTAATAATAAAAAAGTCCAACCCAGATGATTTCAGATTAAAACCCTCACACTTGGTTATTACCCAATTACTTGAGAACATCAAAAAGATCCTGAGCTTGTGCTGCACTAAATACCTATTAACAACAATCTGCTTCAGGTATTAGGCTAACATAACCCCCTCCAGTTGAGGAGGAAATTAAAGATTAAAATTATAATTGCTTCCTGTCAGAGATGAAGCCTCCTTTAAAGCTACCAAGAGTTTGACTGTGCAGGAATTATAGGATCAGGTGCTTTTTTATTTACAACAACAACAAAAATGCATTTTACAAATTAAACTACCTAACATAATTATGTTCCACTGCTAGAAGTACTGTGCTTTACAGATATGCTGTTTCACATTTAAATTCAATACTTACCACTAATACTTTGCATAATGCAACTTCTCTCTCAATTTTTATACTGCTATAGCTTTAAAACTCTTGTTTCCAACCCATTTCCTCAGTCCTCCTGTACCTTTTCATCTTTGCTTATTTCTAGGCTGCTTTGCTATCACATACATAAGGGTGGCTGCTACATTGTAAAGGGAAAATCTCAAAACTCAATAAAATTAAAAAATAAGGAGTTGAACTATGAGAGACCTAATTCCTGAGTGATGGAAGGAGCAGCAGCTCAGACACATTTCTGTTCCAGATGTCCAGGATGGATTCTGCAGATGTTCTTTGATCTCACCCCTGCTGTGACCTCATCCCAGCAGAGAAGGTTTCCATCTGACATTCTCCCCAAACACTTCACTGCCACTGNGCTGTCCCCAGAAGGAAGGCAGGACAGCTCCCATGGCAACATAACCTTCAGGGAATAAAGAGAGCAGGATAGGGGGGGGACACAAATAGGATGAAAGATTTTAATGGTGCTGTCCAGAGCACGCGGGAAAAGCGACGTGATAAATCAGAAAGTGCAGAGCTGCACCAGTGATCCCAGAGCTGCAGCACTCTGGGAAACTGGAAACACTGAGCTCACATCACTGCACACAGACAGAACCACAGGCTGGTGGACTCTGCAAAGAAATCATCTCCAATTGCATCATAATGCTACTACTACTACTAATAATAAAAAAGTCCAACCCAGATGATTTCAGATTAAAACCCTCACACTTGGTTATTACCCAATTACTTGAGAACATCAAAAAGATCCTGAGCTTGTGCTGCACTAAATACCTATTAACAACAATCTGCTTCAGGTATTAGGCTAACATAACCCCCTCCAGTTGAGGAGGAAATGAAAGATTAAAATTATAATTGCTTCCTGTCAGAAATGAAGCCTCCTTTAAAGCTACCAAGAGTTTGACTGTGCAGGAATTATAGGATCAGGTGCTTTTTTATTTACAACAACAACAAAAATGCATTTTACAAATTAAACTACCTAACATAATTATGTTCCACTGGTAGAAGTACTGTGCTTTACAGATATGCTGTTTCACATTTAAATTCAATACTTACCACTAATACTTTGCATAATGCAACTTCTCTCTCAATTTTTATACTGCTATAGCTTTAAAACTCTTGTTTCCAACCCATTTCCTCAGTCCTCCTGTACCTTTTCATCTTTGCTTATTTCTAGGCTGCTTTGCTATCACATACATAAGGGTGGCTGCTACATTGTAAAGGGAAAATCTCAAAACTCAATAAAATTAAAAAATAAGGAGTTGAACTATGAGAGACCTAATTCCTGAGTGTTGGAAGGAGCAGCAGCTCAGACATATTTCTGTTCCAGATGTCCAGGATGGATTCTCCAGATGTTCTTTGATCTCACCCCTGCTGTGACCTCATCCCAGCAGAGAAGGTTTCCATCTGACATTCTCCCCAAACACTTCACTGCCACTGTGACCTGTCTGAGGTGCAGTGGCTAATCTGGTGCCACCAGAGGAGGAAACCAATTAGGAAGTAATTGCTGAATGATTCAAAAAACTCCTCCTCCTCCTTTCTTTTCCTAAGTGGGGCTGAGAGATCAGCAATCAGACCTGTCTGTGCAGAATGCACCCAGCTTTTGAATTCTGAGCACTCTGAGGGAACACAGGGAAGTCCAGAGGACATTCCAGGATTTGACAAAGTGGAATACCTTTGAAGTGCAATCAAATTCTCAGCCTCTGTTTACTGGAGACAACAGAGGATACTCACTGCTACCACAGAACCCCCAAATCTAAACTAAATGCTGTTTCCTCTCTTGCTCCTGTACCTAGAAGTTCTGTTATCCAGGTGGCTGAACTAGGCTTGAACTCCCAGTGATTTTTTGGGCTTTTCTGCTTTAAAAAATGTCGGCAAATTCAAACTAATGTACTCCCTGCTTGTTAAAGACTTGCTTTGCCTTGCCCTGAAGCCCTGACCTCAAAAGCCTTCCCCACTTCCACCCTGCTGAAATCAATGCCCTGAGCACTGAAATGCAAACCAGAGCTGGGCACTGACCCCCAAATCTGATTCCAGTTGTGATTCCAGGGCATTTCTTACCTGAGGGTACGGCAGCAGCGCTGAAAGGTACAGACCCAAACATGTCTGTGCTAGCAGGGAGTGACTGGGATGAAGATGGGATAAAGGCATCACCTGGAGTAGCAGGAGTCTGCAGGGAGACAGGCAGAGAACACAAGGGTGATGGATCAGCTGCAGCTCCTGCTGCACATTGCTGCCACATCACCTGGAACTCTAAAAATCCGGGTTTGGAGTGAAGAATGAGAGAGAAGAAAGAATGGGATGATGTAGAAGGAAAGAAGCAATAGAAATAAAAATACTAGAATTTGCTGGGGATGGGAGAAAAGGAAAGAAATGAAGAAACTTTCTATCAGAGGAAAAAAAAAAATCAAGGTGAAAGTTGCCTGGAATGCATCACACACAAAATATTGACATAATTTCTTCCTCCAGAACACACATATTTGTGATTTTAGATGTCAGATGACACTAAAGGGAAAGGCAGTTTCCAAGGCATTACCTTTTAAGTTATTATGAACAGTTAAGGTAAATAAAGTATCTACAGGATTTATGGAAAACTGAATTAATATTACTTCTAATTTAGCAACAGGACCAGAATCATAGATCTAAATTAAAGGAGAAGGCAAATCCAATTGAGTAAGCTGAAGATGAGCACAAAAGGCTTTGAACATCTAGTCCCAGACATGATGCAGAATATACTGGAGATTTGAGGCTCCTGACCTCACAGCACCTGAATGTTCTCATTATATTCACACTTCCCTACAGCATAATGTAAAGCTCAAAAGCTTTATTTGAAAATTTGTCATCTTATAATGCTGAAAAACATGCTGAGACCTTTTTTTTTTTTGCCCTTAAAATACATCCATTTCTTTCTCTGTCTCTCTCTTTACTTCCCTCCTTTAACGGCAGTTCTGGGATCTGCACTTGGTGGATCCAGACACATGAAATTTGAGGCTGGAACTGCATCTTCTGCAGTGCAGCATTTCCCTCTGACAAACACCAGGGAAGCAGATCTGCAGCTCAGGTTGCACCCTGTGTGACATTTAACACTGGAGCACAAAAATAAAAATTGAAGGTATTTTTGCACATTGTTGTGAAATAGGGACTGCAAGCTCAATTTACTTCACTTTTATTTTCCTGCAGCCTAAAAACTGCTTTGAAATCCTCCCCACTGGAATGGCTGAGGACACAAATGTGCTCAAAAATGTGCTGGAAGTAGCATGCAGGGAAAAACACAGTGCAGTTTCCCTGGGTACTCACTGGGGGAGAGGTTACATCAGGAGGAGTGGACATGTCCCCAAAAAGCTCTAGTTGGGTAACAGCCTGTGAGGAGAAAAAAAAATTACATTTATTTTTTAAGGAGAAGAAACTGTGAGGTAAGTAGTTACAGCTTATAAAGTCATCTGGTAACAGCAAACAATTTAAACCTCCCCAAAGTTCTGCAGGCTTCAACTGTGAAGTCCCACATGGAGGAAGCACACAGGCTCAAGCAGTGGGATGTTAATATTGCTAATGGACCTAAATAGCCAGCAACTCACTATAAAACTATTCTGTAGGGAGTTGTCCAAAATGAAGAAAAAATAAATAAAACATGAAACAACTATCCAGAACAGGACTGGATGCATTACTGCTCTGCCTTTAACATCAGTGAGCTCCAAGCATGATTTATGGCCAGTCCTTTTCCCTGGCTCCTTTTCTAAACCCTCACTTCAAGGTCTAAAGCATGGCAGCAGCACATGGAGTGCCTGAAGGATACAGAAAGGAAGGGCTTTTAAAGTGCTGCCTGATTTCCCCTTGCCCATGGGACAGGTGTGACCTGCATAAGTGGACTTGCAGGAGGATGCACAACTGGGTTATTGCCAAGTTTGTGGCTCTACATTTAATTCTTGTTAGAAATATTTCCTTGGGACACCCTTCACTGGGAGCTCAAAACAGGTCACCCATGCAGGCCTGGCTAACTGGACCAGAAGAGAAAACACACTTTATTATAAGAAGCAACTTGAGTGGCTGCATAATCAAAAATCCTTCACGTGTTCAAGAGCAAATTTACTCCCACCCACCCACCTGCAAATGAGTTCAGCTGGAGTTCAGGGATGTTAAAGCACAGATCCCTCAGAGCTCTGCAGGAAACCTAAACCCCATCCACCAGCTTTATCAGGGGGGTTGTACTGGAAAGCTTTGGTGAGAACCCAGAACTTCCCACCACTTTCTCACTGGTTTTCCCAGTATCACACCCAATCACACCCACAAAATGTGGGAAGGCACAATTCTCATTAGGAACAAGACNACCCTCCTATCACACAGGCAGGTCTGACATTCAGTTGAGTCTTGTCCTGCAAAAGCAGCCCCTGAATGCTTTAGGCTGTGACCAAACTGGCAGGTCAGGCTTTACAGCCTTCCAAGAGACCAAAATCACCCCAAGATTTTTTTTCTGCCTTTAACCTTCCATTACAAATTATCCCTTAAGGAGTAAGACTACACATATCAAAAGTTGATACATTTTTTTTTTTCAATCCAGTCTCTATTCCCACACATAAAAGCAACACCACAATCACTTAGAACTGGAATTTGTCTAAGCAGCTTGGATGATTCTCAGTTTCACATCACAATGTACCCAGGGATGAATTATCTCACATTTTCTCACATCATACTTTATATTAAAAAGATCACAATGTTTTAATGCTATGAAAAGAATTTTTTTTCCTATGGCTTATAGATATCCCTCTAAGTATCTGCATGGAAATGCAGAAGGGAAAAAGAGGGAAAGCCATGTTTTCTTCAGGGTACACAAATTCTAATACTCTGTACTAAAATACTGCCAGGAGTAGCTTTTGAAAAAAAATCCAAACATGCAACAAACCCAGCCCAAGTCTCTTCTGCAGTGTGCACAAACACATTAGGTAAGGGCTGTTAAAATGCCCAGCAAAGTGGGAGTAAATGACAACAGCAGCACTCGTTTGGAAATCACTTCAAGCCTCCTGTAGGCACTACTGACTCAAGAGGTGTCAGGTGACACTGAGATACTCCAAGAGCCACTTTCTTCTCATCTCTCCAAACTGNAAATAGGGACTGCAAGTTCAATTTACTTCACTTTTATTTTCCTGCAATCTAAAATCTGCTTTGAAATCCTCCCCACTGGAATGGATGAGGACACAAATGTGCTCAAAAATGTGCTGGAAGTAGCATGCAGGGAAAAACACAGTGCAGTTTCCCTGGGTACTCACTGGGGGAGAGGTTACATCAGGAGGAGTGGACATGTCCCCAAAAAGCTCTAGTTGGGTAACAGCCTGTGAGGAGAAAAAAAAATTACATTTATTTTTTAAGGAGAAGAAACTGTGAGGTAAGTAGTTACAGCTTATAAAGTCATCTGGTAACAGCAAACAATTTAAACCTCCCCAAAGTTCTGCAGGCTTCAACTGTGAAGTCCCACATGGAGGAAGCACACAGGCTCAAGCTGTGGGATTTTAATATTGCTAATGGACCCAAATAGCCAGAAACTCACTGTAAAACAATTCTGTAGGGAGTTCTCCAAAATGAAAAAAAAATGAATAAAACATGAAACAACTACCCAGAACAGGACTGGATGCATTACTGCTCTGCCTTTAACATCAGTGAGCTCCAAGCATGATTTATGGCCAGTCCTTTTCCCTGGCTCCTTTTCTAAACCCTCACTTCAAGGTCTAAAGCATGGCAGCAGCACATGGAGTGCCTGAAGGATACAGAAAGGAAGGGCTTTTAAAGTGCTGCCTGATTTCCCCTTGCCCATGGGACAGGTGTGACCTGCATAAGTGGACTTGCAGGAGGATGCACAACTGGGTTATTGCCAAGTTTGTGGCTCTACATTTAATTCTTGTTAGAAATATTTCCTTGGGACACCCTTCACTGGGAGCTCAAAACAGGTCACCCATGCAGGCCTGGCTAACTGGACCAGAAGAGAAAACACACTTTATTATAAGAAGCAACTTGAGTGGCTGCATAATCAAAAATCCTTCACGTGTTCAAGAGCAAATTTACTCCCACCCACCCACCTGCAAATGAGTTCAGCTGGAGTTCAGGGATGTTAAAGCACAGATCCCTCAGAGCTCTGCAGGAAACCTAAACCCCATCCACCAGCTTTATCAGGGGGGTTGTACTGGAAAGCTTTGGTGAGAACCCAGAACTTCCCACCACTTTCTCACTGGTTTTCCCAGTATCACACCCAATCACACCCACAAAATGTGGGAAGGCACAATTCTCATTAGGAACAAGACCTAATGCAAATCTTAGTTCAGCTCACTGAATCTCCACCCCATCTTAGGCACATGAACCTTGGACCCTCCTATCACACAGACAAGGTTTGACATTCAGTTGAGTCTTGCCTTGCAAAAGCAGTCCCTGAATATTTTGGACAGTGACCAAACTGGCAGGTCAGGCTTTACAGCCTTCCAAGAGACCAAAATCACCCCAAGATTTTTTTTNAACCCAGCCCAAGTCTCTTCTGCAGTGTGCACAAACACATTAGGTAAGGGCTGTTAAAATGCCCAGCAAAGTGGGAGTAAATGACAACAGCAGCACTCGTTTGGAAATCACTTCAAGCCTCCTGTAGGCACTACTGACTCAAGAGGTGTCAGGTGACACTGAGATACTCCAAGAGCCACTTTCTTCTCATCTCTCCAAACTGCTTGTTTAGCAGCACCCCAAAGCTGCCCTTCTCCTGCCCTCCTCACTGTTTGCTCCTGAGGAACACTTGTGTCCTTTCCATGAGCAACAGCTCCCCTGTGCCTCCACCCCAAGTGAGGGAGCAGATGAGCAAGGGAGGGTGGAAAGGGCAGGGCACACACTGTGCAAAGCTATCCATTTCTTAGTGGAAAAAAAATAGTCTAGGTTTCCCAGGAATACAGGAAATTGATAGTCAGTGTACTTTTGAACCCTGGATTATGTGACATGCATTTGAAAGGTGGTAACTCAGATCCCTGTGCCTCCATACTCCTGGATAATGGGAATTGTTATACTTTTCAGAGTGCTTCCAAGTGATGGATCTTTGGATACTCTTCACAGATATAATTCTGTTAAAGCTCTGCAGACACATTTCTAAACAGGCAGCTGGAGAGAGTGATGGGAAAGTCAACAGCACTTTGTTATAATAAACCCTCACTCACAATATTCCCCAGGAAAAAGAAGTGCATTTACAGGGGAATTATTTTTTTCCAGAATAGCAACCTCATATGCAACAGGAGCTACAGAACCACAACACAGAATGTAAACACGAATTTAGTGGGAACACGACACCTTCATTTACTGACTGGAGGCAGCTTCAAACAGCAACCCTTGGAGGTGGATTTTAAAGTCCCAAATGGTTCAGGAGTCCTTTTTTCTACAACCCAGCTCTCAGGCTGAATAAATGAAGGCATCTTCTCTGACACAGAGCTGCCTTTATCTGCTTGCAGCACACGAGATCCTGGACACCGAGCACTTATCTTTTATTTCTGTGATTTCACTGTCACTGCAGAGCTGATTTCACCCCTTATGCTTCATTAAGATTATTCACATCTGATATTAGCTATGTTCCAGTGCAGTTAATCCCAAGATGAACATTTTCCACTGGCACTATTCCTATAGATGATTTCAGCTATATTCCCTTAAAATATTTTTTAGTGTCACAACCTTACCTGAGTGACTGAAACAAGATTTTCATCAATGTCCAGCAATAAGTTTCCATTCTCCAGCTGTAAAGCATGATTTATGAAATGAGATGAATGATTTATGGAAATGACATGAATTTCTGAGCATGAAAATGATAACCTCCATAATTATTGACTTCAGCATTGAAATGAAAACCCTTTCCATCTTGCTGTGAGCACAGACATGAAAATCAGGCAGCCAAAACAGTGAGTGTGAATGCTGCTGGGATGTGAGGCAAACACACACTTCATTTGTGCTAGATCTCATCTTCTGGTGTATAAAGCAATTTTACCACTTGTGACACACCTATTTATTTTCCTAAGCATTTATTAATTCAGCAGTAAGCATACCCAGTGAGCTCTGATCCTCCTTACAGTAATGGAACTTTTCCCTGGCTTGGTGAGAGAAGGGATTTAACATCCTCAGGGGAAAAAGCAATGATTGAGTTTTTGATGACAAAAGCTCTAAAACCAAGTATCTTCAGAAAAAACCACACACTTCTCTAACTAGGGAAACTATAACATCAATGTAAACATAATTAAGATTATTCTTTTCTTTCCACAGCAATTTTGAAAATTACGTGAGTCAATTCAAGTTATACTTAAATCTGTATTTTGTGTGTATGTAAATATATGTGGGAATATACTGCCCTCACATCTCTACATATCTGTATCCATTCACACACTTAGCACATATTATCATTTCAGAATGCTGAATTTCAGGTAACATTTATTGTGGTGTTGGAGACTTCATTTCTGCAGACACAAACAACAGTAGGCTGTCAAAAATCAAGCCTAAAATGACTGAGAAGCTTCATACAAGTTACCACCCAGTAATTCCATGTCACTTAAGAGTCTCACAAACATCCCAGAATGCGTCTTCCCCCGCCCCATCTCATCACAGAGCTGAAGAAAAGAGGAAAAACGAGAGTGGGAAAAGGCAAAGCCAAAGTAACATAATGTCACTGTGCACAATCAGGAAAAGATCCAGTCCTGTACCTTCCTGGAGCTGACCCTGTGCTCCCCCAGCCAGAGGTGAGGAAAGTGTGAGAAAAGCTGTGCCCATTTACTCAGAGAACTCCAGAGACTTTGAAAATGCTCTTAAAATGAAAGCAGAAGTTTTTCAGAGGGCCCAGTCTTGGCCAGCAGCTCATCACTTCATGCTGTGACAGCCCCTTGTCTGCCCCCCACCCTCCAGCACCAGAAGCCAGGAGAGATGCTCCAGCTCTTTGGTCTTTCTCCAGGTGAGGATCCCTCCACAGGGTGATGCAAAAGCTTGGTTTAATTATTCAGCTGAATGTGAAACTCCCCTCCAGCTGAGGCAGCCAGGAGCTCAGCACGGCCTCAGCAGCGGCCGGGGCGGGGGGAGGACCATCAATCCTTGTATCCTGCTGACATTAAACCTGTCAGGAAAGCTCCATCTTCCTACACAGGCACCTGAGACACCCTGTAAATCTTTCAAACACGAAATATGTAAATCTGGCTCCTTAAAGCAGCAGTGCCACTCCAAGCCAGGAGCTGTTTTAAACCACTCCAAGCCAGTAGTGGAACTCCTCATGATGCTTTTCACTATTCACTAAAAAATAACTCATTACCCAGGAGCTGGAGAAAACTCCAGAGTGCACAAGCAATGGTAATCACAGAATATCCTGAGCTGGAAGGCACCCATAAGGATAAGAGACAAATGAACTGCAGCTTTCATAAACCACATAGAACTGATGCACTTCCACTCCAGTGCTCCCTCTGATCACCAAGCCCTCTGAAAAACATCTTTCGTGGTGATTGGAGAAGTTCAGAATCCAAAAGGGAAATCTAAAACAGGGCTCTTGTGCTCACATGAGTGTGAAGCACCTTCTTCTTTCACTCCCATACACATACAATACCCAACTTCTGCTACTCAGTCTGTTTTTCAGCAGCAGCAAGGGATCCATGCTGACATATGGCATGAGAAAACCTGCTTAATACTGCTGTACTTTTGCAAAGGAGATGATAAAAGTAGCATCTCACAAAACGTGGTTTTGTAAACTCAGAGAATGCAGCAAAGACGGTGCTTAAAAGCAATAAAAAAAAACCCCACGTGGTGATTAACTTGTACTCTGCTGCACAGCTCAGCAAGAAAAAAGAGTATGAAGGATACTAAATATAGCAAATAACCAGCAATTAGTAATTAACCTTTGAGCTGGGTATTAGCTGTTCAACTCTTTCAAGGCAGCAGAGGGATTTGAACTTGGTTTCCTGCACTCAGGGTGTGTGTTACACCTCACAGCCCAGCAGACAAAGGAGGAGTCACCCAACCACAGCCTCTCTGCATCTCCAATTCCCTTTTTCTGACATGGATTTTATATGGAAATCTAATGACCAGTCAAATGGTTGGTCAAACTAAAGATTTTCTATCTTGTTTCAGTTGAACATGTAAATATTTTGGGTATGACAAGTAACTTCTGATAGTTCAAATGGTTACTGTTGCTCAGCAAAGCCCCAGGTTTTTGCACCTTACACCACAACTGTTGATATTGCTACAAGCTCCATGAGCTGCAAGCAGCTTGCTAATTAACCACAATTCATTCTAAAAAAACAATTAGAACCACAATGAAGGAGCATGTCTGCATTGTGACTAAACCCAGCATCAGTCAAACTACATCTGGTAGGCTGAGACACACAGAAAACATCCCACAGACATTGTTTTCCTGTAAAACTACTGCTGAATTAATGCAGTGGCACGGGAACTCAACAAAGAATTGCCCAATTACTTCCCAATTAAAGAGAATACACAGAAGAATGTGTGTCAAGAAAAAAATGGTCAATGTCTTTGCAATCTCCACTTCCTACAGATCCCAGAAATCCTCAAAGGCCATGAACTTTCCCAATTACAGATTGCTGTCACCATCCCAGATTTACCAAGGTACAACCCTTTCATTTTAAGGCTGCTGTGAACATTTCATTGTGGAATCAAGAACGGTTTGGGGATGGAAGGGACCTTAAAGCTCATCCAGTTCCACTCTCTGCCATGGGCAGGTTCACCCTTCAGCAAACCAGGCTGCTCCAAGCCCCATCCAGCCTGGCCTTGAGGCAATTCCCAACCAGTACAGGCCATGTCAGAAACACAAAATTACCGATGGATTTTTATCCAAAATACAGGCATTTTGGGCATCTGACACTGCACTGGGTGAAAATCCAGTGCTCAGAATGCCATGGGACATGGGAATTCTCCTGTTTTAAGTTCCCCTTTTTTAGTTTCACAGGGTAGCTCTGAATTAGTGACCATGACCATTCAGGGAATTCTCCTGAAGCCATAAACCCAAGTACTGGGAGTGATGTACCCAAATACAGGGCAGCCTTGAGCTTCACTGCATTCCCCAACTGCCCAGTTTCCTTGGTTTGGTGACTGGGAAGCCCTGGATGTGCTGGTCAAGCACCCTGAGCCAATCCTGCACAGCTGAGGAATTGGGACTGTTGGATATAATTGGCATCCCAGATCACCAAGGCACGCTGAGGGAATTCAATTGCTCCACTGTTGCTCAATAGCTTCCTTTAAATTAAGGAACTC